>PVHP010015191.1:0-37835 GCA_004024765.1 Zapus hudsonius
GACTTAGGCACTGGAGGCAAGTGCCTTAACCTCTGAGCCATCTCTCCAGCCCGAAAGGGTTTTATATTTTTATAAATTTTGTTTACAATGGTGTGTCTCTGATTCCAGCATCTAATCTTTTTCTTTTTGAAGAAAAGTTACTGAAAAGCTAGCTATGACTTCAGAATTAGAAAACTGTAGGATAGGGCTGGAGAGATGGCTCAGCGGTTAAGGCACTTGCCTCCAGTGCCTAAGACCCGGGGTTCATTTCCCCAGTACCCACATATGCCTCTGGTGTTCTCTCTCTCTCTCTCTCTCTCTCTCTCTCTCTCTCTCTCTCTCTCTCTCTCTCTCTGTATTTCTCTGCTTGAAAATAAATAAATTAAATTAAATTAAAAATACTTGAAAAATAAAATATAATAAAATAAAAAGGCCTGGGCTAGAGCAAGACCCTTCCTCAAAAAAAAAAACAACCACATACAAAAAATTTTTTTAAAAAAGAAAACTGTAGGATAGTCACACATCTACCAAAGTGCAAATACATTGATAGACAATGGCTCATATCCCAGAAAGATGCTCTTGGGGCCCTGGCAATAAGACTAAGCCCATAAACACCAGATGTAATAAGTCTTATAAAACCAAATATCAGCACTTTCAAAACATCATGGTTTGGATTTTTTTCTTTCTAATCAGAAGTAGCTGTTTATCTTGTATTATTTTTATATCATATCTTGGTGAAATTATTTTTCAGGATTTTTGAGCATTATAACACTGAGTTACAAATTATGTCATAGCAGGCACAGAATATGTTTAAAATTTGCAGCTGGGTATGTGTATATTTACTTCAAATATCAAAGCTAGATTAAATATACATGGAAGCAATGTGTGTTTAAGAGATGAGTAGAGAGGTTGGGCATATGCCATTGTTATTAGGAAGAAAGGCACACACACTGAGAACTTTAACAAATCATAAATCCAGGAAGAATATAATATGGCTGTTTGAAAAGATCGTGCTATTTACTTGACAGAATGTGCCAGGGCAAACTTACAGCTGTGGCCCTCCTTGAAGAGCATTTAACCAGGCTTTTCTTTATGACATTGGAACTTTGATCACATCCATAGAGCTTTTCCAACAGTAAATAATAACTATCATATGTGAACAAAATAGCTTACACTCAGCCTCAGTGTGACACCAGCACAAATGAGTTAGTAGAAGAATATGTTAGTTTGTTTCTTGTTTATTTTATTACAATCTATCGATATTGCCAGACTTGGTAGAAGAAAAGCTATAATCTATATGATTTTAACTTAAAAATTATAAACACAGTTATATGCCTACATAAACACTTGTGTGTATAAGTGTATACATTTTAAAATCTACACTATATTTACCATGTATTTTATGATCTTTTATATCTCCATATTCTTTACATTTGAACATTTTCTGTAGTCATCAACCTCAAGAAACAGGGTGACAAAAAAATTCAAAATCTGTTTTGACAGATCCTTATTTCCTGGCTGTGTTGCTTAACCACCATTCATTCTCTGCATCTCCAGTAACAGAACTGCTGTTGCACAGGTGGAAAAGAATCATGATCACGATGGTGCTTTGTAAACTATGAGGTGTCACACCAAAGCCAAGTCCAAAGATCCATTTCTTCTAGTTTGTTTTTTGATGAATAGTCAAAAAGGTCTAAAAATCTATGTTTTAAATACCGTTATCTATCATATCCATGGGCTCCACATTCATGGATTCAAATTGTGAGTTGAAAATATTTAAAAAATATGTCTGTATTAAACATTTGCAAACTTTTTTTCACTATTCTTTAAACAACATAGTACAATAAACTTTTTGCATCTAATTTGCATTGTAATAGTTACTTTAATCATCTAGAGGTGATTTAAAGTATTCAGGAGGATGTGTGCAGGTTATATGCAATATACAGACTTTTTTTGTTTTGTTTTGTTTTTTTTGAGGTAGGGTCTCACTCTAGCCCAGGCTGACATGGAATTCACTCTGTAGTTTTAGGGTGGCCTCGAACTCAGAGCATCCTGGGATTCATTACACATGGCCAAGTAGGGCAGGGGGAGTCCTGGAACCAATCTCCTGTCAATACCAGCTGATGATTGCAACTCAGAATGGAAATAGGTTCGGAAGTGAATCATGGTGGGGATTGAGAAAAACATTTAACTCTTTTTTATTTTTCCTCATTTTGGATTTGATGGTGAATTTCAGGAGCTATTAATAATTATATCTGCCAACTATTTGTCCCTGTGACCAAAATACCTGAGAGAACAGCTTTCAGGGAGGATTTATTTAATTTGGCTCATGGTTTTAGAATCGTGAATCATCCTGGTAGGGAAGCCATGGAAGAACAGAGGAGCTTACATTGTTACAGTTGGGGTACTTGTAGAGAAAATGACTGTACTGTGGGCTTTCTTCTCCCTTCCCCCTTGTATTCTATCTAGGATTCAGCTTGCTTATAGAATGATGTCACTTACATTTAGGGAGGGCCTTTCCCTCTTAGTCCTCTTTGGAAATGTCTACACGATGTACTCAGAGGTGTGTCCTAATCATTTAGGGGCTTCTCAATCCCACTAAGTTGGTAATGAAGATTGCCTATCAGTCAGGTTTTCATTGGTGACAGTCCCCGTGGTTGTTATTTTAGTGGTTCCAGTGATGTTACAAACACTAGAAGCCAACTGATGGCTTTGTGGGAGTGGGAGTAATGTGATCACATTCCTGGGATCATGGCTGACATGATTTTATACACCTCTGTATAAAAAAGAAATTAAGAGAGAAGTACAATAGCTTTACTTGATCATATTTTTACAGGAGATAAGGATGTCCTGAGTGGAGACCCAGAGACAAAGTAAAATCTGTTTTTATGTTTCCATTTGATGAATCTAGACAGACATACAGATGTGTGATTGGTAAAAGGAGTATGACTCATGCTAATAGACTGAGGGAGAAACCGTGCAAGGCCTGTCTATTCAGATTTTCTTTGGCTTCGTTGTGTGGGATTCTTTCCTCCTAAGTCTAGACTAGGACTCCTACCAAAGTAAGAATCTTATGATCTGTCAGGCATGGATATCAGAATTTCTTTATGACCATCTGCAAGACAGAAAGGTAAGAGAGAGTACAGTCACATTTGCAGGCATTATGGCTTGCTTTGAGAAAATAGTATTCTGGACTCTAGGACCTTTTTTTGGAAATAGAAAATTCTAGTTTGTATGGTTTAACTTGGGTGGAAGAAAGGGGAACCTGAGACAAAGGTCAACAGATGGTCAAAGGCAGACAACTATTTTTGAGGCCTGCTCCTAAGGCTTTCACTCAGGGGTCTAAAATTTTGAGCACCAACAACAACTGAGAGAAGGGAAAACACCTATAGGTATGTTTTGGATTAAAATTTAATTAACATTTAATGAAATAACTTTGATGAACCTATTTGTATATATCCTATATTCCCATTATATGTGAATCTTTAGAAATTTAAAAGAAGTGAAGAATGACTTGGCAATTTTTCGGAGACTTCATTTCTCAGAGCTTGTTTAGCACAATGGCACCATAGGCATTGGTAAGGCAGCAAAATCCAGGTGGAATTTCTGAAGCATTTTACTGTCTGCAGCCTTCCCAAAAGTCACACGAGGTTGGGATCTGGCAGAAAAAATGGTCTCTTGGGCTAAAGAGATTGCTCAGTGGTTAAGATGCTGGCTTACAAGGGCTTCACAATTCTCTGGTACCCACTTAAATCCAGATGCACAGAATGTCTCATGGATCTGGAGTTTGTTTGCTAAGGCAAGAGGCCCTAGTGTGCCCATTTGTCACTTTCTCTCCTTTTTCTCTCTTCCCTTCCCTTCCTTTCTTTCTCTACTTGAAAATAAATAATAAATAATAAAAAATATTTTATAAAAGAAAGGAAAATGATCTCTCATCTTTTTTCAGGATGTAACTAGAATTTGAAAAAAAAATATATGTAACAACTTAATTGAGTTTCCTTTATTTTATTCTCAGGCCTAATGCCATCCGTTACCACCTTGCACCACTACACACCACCTCACGCCCCCCCTGCATGAATCTGGGGGTACCCCAATCCCTGTACCACCCTAGTGGGTCCCACACACCCCATGCCACCATGCCTATCTGTTGTAGCCTCAACAGAGATTTCTGGTCTCTTCTGCCTCCTCTGGTTGCTGGCCACCTCCAACACCAACACCTCCACACCTGCAAATTCCTCAGAACAGGGACTGGCCTGCTTCTTCTACCAGATTCCAGACCTCCAACACAGCCACCAGCCCAGACCTACTGACACACCTGAAACCTCTATAATCTGTGCATCAGTGGATAAAACACTAATCAACACAAATCTGGGTTCAAACTCAAAAGAGAACATACACTGTAAATTCTACAAAGGCAAATACTTGCTTCCTCCTTAATAAAATAAGACTTTTACCCCAAGATGGGTGGACCCCAACACACATGCACACACACACACACACACACACACACACACACACACACACCATGAAAGACAACAGAGAGGTTTCTACTGAGGTTGCCTAGTCCCACAATGGAAGTCTCCAGTGAAAACAGAGGTGACGACAGAAATAAAATCCCAAAAGGAAAGCATAAGAAGCTTATTTAATAAACTTAATGAGATCATGACCAAGTGACTGACTGAACTGGAAGCAAATCATTGAAAAAACCAACAATCGCATAAATGAAATTGAGTGGAATCATCTCTTACAGCACACAGCTTTTGTCAATAAGCTTAACTTACCAGAAGAAAAGCAGAGAGACCTGAAAAGAGAGATAATTGAATTGAAGATGAATCAAAAAATAAGGGATATCAATAACCAGCTGATTAAGCTTAATGAAGACATAATTAAATGCAAGAATGAATTCTAAGAAGCATCAAGAAAAATCAAACCACTACCTAAACTTTGAACTCAGCAATGGTAGTAATACAAAAAAATGCAACAGAAAATAATAGAGCTTGTAAAAGCCACTCTAGAAACCTTCAGTCACACAGTAGGCCATGTAAAGGACAGAACCTCAGATCTGGAAGACAAGACAGAAGAAATTGTTCAAGAGTCCAAAAACTTTGATAAGCTCAAAAAAAATCATGTGGACAGAATGTGAAGGAATTGTAGGGTACCCTAGAATGACCAAATATCCAGATCATATGAATACCAGAAGGAGACAAAATTCAGGATAAAAGAATAGAGAATAAATTCAACAAAATTATTGGAGAAAACTCTCCCACTCTCTCAAAAGAGAGATCCATCTAGATAGAAGAAACTCATAGAACTCCAAAAAGAGTGGACCAAGGAAAAAGATTTCTAAGGCACATCATAATTAAAACTCTAAATATCACAAACAAAGAGAGTGCTAAAAGCAGCAAGAGAAAAACAACTCATTACATACAAAGGACATCTCATCAGAATTACCTCGGATTTTTTTCCCTTGGAAACCCTGGAAGCCAGAAGGGCTGGGAATGGAGCACTTCAAAGTCTAAAAACTATGGCTTCCAACCAAAACTAACCAATGAAAATATTCCTCGTAATAGATGGTGAAAGGGAAACCTTCCATGATAAAATGATTAAATGAACACAAAGCCAAGCCTCAGAGAATACTTAGGGAATACTCCACATAGAAAAGTCAAACAACACAATAACCAAAACCAGGGTAGGCTAGAAAATGTTCAAAGCCCAAGATAGCACCAAAACCCATAAAAGCCTCCAACATGGCAGGGATTAAATCTATCCTCGCAGTTATAACATTAAATATTAATGGTCTTAACTTATCCATCAATAGACACAAGTTAACAGGGTGGATCAGAAACATCGACCCTTGCATCTGCTGTCTCTGAGAAACCTACTTCAACACTAAGGGTAGACAACTTCTCAGGGTGAAAAGATGGAAAATGATTTTCCAAGCAAATGGAAGTAAGAAACAAGTGGGTGTGACTATACTAATATTTAACAAAAAAGACTTCAAAGCAAGAGTAATCAAAAAGGACAAAGAAGGTAATTTTTTTACTCATCAAGGAAACTGTCCAACAAGAAGACATAACAATGATAGATCTATATGCATCAAACACGGTTGCACCACAGTTTATAAAGCAAAATCTAGTTGACATCAAACCAGAAATAAATCAATACCATTATATTTGGAGATTTCGATACCTCACAATCACCAATAGACTGATCATACAGGCAGAAATCAAAAGTGAAATAATAGATCTTAACAACACCATAGATCAATTAGACCTAACAGACAACTACAAAACATTTCACTGAAATTCTACAGAATACACATTCTTCTCAGAGGCCATGAAACCTCCAAAATATATCATATTTTTGGCATAAAGCATGTCTCCATAAATTCAGAAGAATTGATACAACTTCCTGCATCATATCAGACCACAATGCATTAAAGTTAGAAACTAACAAGAGAAAAAGCAAAAATTACACCAGCTCTGGAAACTGAACAACTCACTACTAAACAACAAATGGGTTGTGAGAGAAATTAACACAGAAATTGCAAAATTTATAGAACTGAATAATAATGAAAACACAAGATACAAAAATTTATGGGACACAATGAAGGCATTCCAAAGGGAAAATTTTACAGCACTAAATGCCTTCATAACAAACACAGAGAAATCACAAATTAATAATCTAACCAACCACCTAAAGGCACTAGAAAAACAGGAACATTGTAACCCTAAGAGTTCCAGATGGAAAGAAATAATTAAGATCAGAGCTGAACTTAATCAGTTGGAAACTAAATTTTTTTAATCAATGAAACATATAGCTGGTTCTTTGAAAAAATAAACAAGATTGATAAACCACTGGCCAATTTGATCAAATGAAAAAAGGAGAGTCTCAAATTCATAAAATTAGAAATGTAAAAGGAAAAATCATAATATGCATCAATGAAATTGGAAGAGTCATCAAGACTTACTTCCAAAACCTCTACTCCACAAAATTGGATAATCTGGAATAAATGGATGAATTTCTAGAAACATGCTACCTACCAAAACTAAATTGAGAGCATAGAAATCTCCTAAATAAACCTGTTATATCCATTGAGATTGAAAATGTAATCAAAAACCTCCCCTAAAGGAAAAGTCTAGGTCCTGATGGATTCTCAGCCAAATTCTTCCAAACCTTCATAGAGTAACTGAAACCATATTTTCTCAAGCCTTTTCACATAATTGGAGAAAAATGAATGCTCTGCTACTCCTATGAAGTTACCATCACCTTAATACCAAAACAAGACAGAGATATAAGAAAGGAAAAACTGGTCTATCTTATATCCCTGATGAACTTAGATGCAAAAATCCTGATCAAAGTTCTTGCAAGCCAAATTCAACGACATGTCAAAAGCATTATCCATCTCAATCAAGTAAGAGATGATACAACATATGGAATTGATCAATATAATTGACCACATAAATAAACACAAAGCCACATGATTATTTCAATTGATGCAGAGAAGGCCTTTGAAAATACAACATCACTTCATGATAAAAATACCGAAGAGACCAGGCATGGAGAGTTTATATTTCAACAAAATAAGGGCACCTAACATAAAACACCTAAAGCCTAAATCATACTTAATGGGGAAAGATTCAAGGTGTTTCCATCAAGTTTGGGAACAAGACAGATATGCCCACTCTTGACCATTGCTATTCAACATAGTACTAAAAAGTCCTAGCCCAAGCAATATGACAGGACAAAGATATAAAAGAGATACAAATTAGAAAGGAAGATGTTAAACTAGCCCTATTTGCAGATGGCATGATCCTATACATAAGTGACTTGAAAAGCTCTACCATAAAACTTCTAATGGTGATAAATTCCTTCATCAGAGTGGCAGGATTCAAAATCAACACACAAATCAGCAGCCTTCCTATTTGCAGAAGACAAATACACAGAGAAAGAAATCAGGGAGGCTTTCCTGTTTTCAATAGCCACAAAAAATTAAATACCTTGGAATAACACTAACTAAGGATATGAAAGGCCTATATAATAAAAATATAAAAACACTCAAGAAGGAAATGGAGAGCACAAGAAGATGAAGGACCTTCCCCGCTCCTGGATAGGAAGAATTAATATTGTGAAAAATGGCAATTCTACCAAAATCAATATACAGATTCAACACAATTCCAATAAAAATCCCAGAATCATTCTTTACGGAGATAGAAAAAAAAATAATTTCAAAATTTATATAGATGGCAGAAAGCCTCAGTGTCCAAAAATATACTCAGCAAAAGAAATGCCTCAGAAGGTATCACCATACCTGACTGAAAACTGTAATACAAAGCCATAGTAACAAAAATAGCATGGCACTTGCCAAAAAAAAAAAGCAAACCCCAGACACATAGACCAATTGAACACAATTGAAGACCCAGTCCTTAGTTCAAGTACCTCTTTGACAAAGAAGCCAACCACATACACTGGAGAAAAGACAGCATCTTCAACAAATGATGCTGGAAAAATTGGATAACCATGTGTAGAAAAATGAAAATAGACCCACTCCTCTCACCATGTACAAAATCAACTCCAATTGGATTAAAGACCTCAACATAAGATCTGAAATTCTCAAACTACTGGATGAAAAAATAGGGGAAACTCTCCATGACACAGGAGTGGGGAAAGACTTCCTGGACATTAGCCTAGCAGCCCAGAAAATTAAACAACCACTCAAACAGTGGGATCTCATGAAACTAAAAAGCTTTTGTACAGACAAATATACCATAAACAGAGCCAACATACTACCCACAGATCGGGAGAAAATCTTTGCCAGCTATACCACTGACAGAGGCCTAGTATCTAGAATCTACAGAAAAATAAAAAATAAAAAAACTAAGCAATAAAAAATGTCAAACAATCCACTCAAAAAATGGGGGAGAGAACTAAACAATGATCTCAAAGGAAAAAATACAAATGGCTAATACTCATTTGAGAAAATGTACAACATCCTTAATGAGCAGGAAAATGCAGATTAAAACAACCATGACATTCCACCTTACTCCAGAGAGGAAGGCAATCATTAAAATATCAACTGACAATAAATGTTGGTGAGGATACAGGGAAAGGGGACACCATTCATGGATGGTGGGAGAACAATCTTGTACAACCACTATGGAAATCAACATGGAGACTTCTGAAAAAGATGAAAACAGAGCTACCAGTGATCCAGCTATTCCTTTACTCTAAAGGCTCCACTCTTCATTGCAGAGATATTTGCTCAACCATGTTTATCGCTGCTCAATTCACAATAGCTAAGGACTGGAATCAACTCAGATGCCCATTATTTGACAAGTGGATACTGAAGATATGGTATATTAATGCAATGGGAATAATAATAAGGAAACATTATATAATAAATTTGTAGGAAAATGAATGGACTTGGAACAGATCATACTAATCAAACCCATATTAGCACAGAAACACAAATGCCACATGTTCTCCCTCATCTGTGGTTCCTAAATTGTAGTAGCTTGTGTTGCAGGTACACCTGATAAGCAACTTGAGGGACAGATAAGAGGGATGGAAGGGTGTGAAAGGAGGAGAACAGGATGGCGTGGGGAGATATACACAAAACCAAATGCAAAATGAATTAGTACTATAGAAACCTTCCTCCTGGATAGCAGACTAAAAGCTATAACCCTCAGTAGGAGCATGGAGGAACTATCTGGTAAGAAGGACCCTGGAGAGGGTGGGATGAAGCCTATTACTAAAACATTTGGTGCTGGCTTGCAACTCCCAGTACCAGAAATAGGTTATAACCCACAATGAGCTTTTGATGGCCAACTACAATGTCCCTCAAACAAGACAGGCTTCTGTCAAAGCACTTGATTTCCCACTGGAGGTAAAGTGTAAGACCCTACTGATGAAGACACCACAAGCTGCTGACACAACATTGAGACATCTGGCTGGAACCTGGGTGGAAGCCAGTTCCAAGATAGGTAGCCCATATAGTGCTGGAAAATGCTATATAAACTGCTGGGGGAAAATGGACAACAACGTTGTGAGCAAACAGGGCACATTGCTATATGAAAGCAACCAGCCTGACAAGATGTTCACACCTGTGTAATAGTGACACCCAGCCTAGGTGGTTAACTAAATGACTCTCTGATTGGCTAAGAGATCCACTCAGTGGAAAGAAACCCATAGCTGGAACTGGGAACCAAGTCAGAATCCTATGGAGATCAAGATTATCAATACCAATGAGAAAAGCTCTCACTAGTCTTTGTCCAAAAGAGAGGGTACACCTATCAAAATTTCTCTAAATTCACAATGCCTGTCACATTTAACCTATGCTGATCTCACTCTCATTGGAAAATCTGTTTTTATTTTTCAGAAGGCAGTGAGAACTGAGGACAACCTAATTGTACCAACAAGACAAAAAAACGTAGCTGACTTCCTGGTGGGAGATGAACCTCCCCTGGAGCATCAGCTAGGGCCCAGGTGAAACCACAGAGGAACTGGCGAGATGAGCAAAAGAGCTGCTTTCACAGAGAGCCTGACAACCTGTGCCAGGGTGATGGAGACAGAATGGTACATTCAAAATGTACCAAAGCAGAAACCCAGAAGCTGCTAAGAGCTCAACACTAAAGAAGACTTAAAACACACCCACCATGGCCTGGGAATTATTTGGAAGGGGGGGGGCAGAAAGAGTATAAGAGCCAAGGTAGGTGGGATTATACAGAGGCATTGCCTACACACACACACACACACACACACACACACACACACACACACACACACACGACTGACTGCTGCTCTCACAACTCATAACCCACAACCCATGGTGGATACCAGCAATCCCACTTAGGACAGACCTTAGGGGAATGCAGACAGGGAGGAGGGAAATAGTGATATCAACATAAGAATTGTCCATACAAAGTTTCTACTGAAAAGTAATAATAAGAAAGAATGCTGATCATTTAGAAGTTTGAGGGAGGAATAAATATTTCCATTTGCGTGTGTGTATGTGTGTGCATATGTGAGCATGCACCAAGGTTTCTTGCAATATAATGCTCGTCTATCTTTATGTGGGTGGTAAGAAATTGGAAACTGGCCTAGCAGACTTTGCAAGAAAGTGCCTTTAAATGCGGAGCCATCTCCAGGCCTCAGAGTCTAAATTTTTGTTTAACAGTCTATCAGTAAAATGGAAGATTGGCTGTTCTGCTATTTCATGAAATTGTTCAAGTTTGAAACCCCCAGGATAGGAGATGTCATTACCCAAGAAGCAGGCTATGATTACCGCAACATATCCTGGAGGCAGACACTGAGCAGCAGTACAGACGGATGAAGGGGGCCAGGGAGGAGGCCTGCTTTCCAAGTTATAGGCTGGACCATTCACTTTGTGTTCCCAATCAATAAGCTCAAGAAAGCTTCTTTAATTCAACCTAATACTTAGGGAAAACAAAGACTTCTTTTTCTAACCACACAGAACTGGAAACACAAAGCATTAGTACTATTTGGTTCTTTGTATGTATTTTACAGGTTTGGATTATAATAATTCTTCCCATTTGTATGAGGTTTTGCCCTTTTTAAAGCACTGGATGCTCTTAATCTTTATAATAGACATTGATAGGAGGGTCCAGATGGTTCCTTACTTACCATGGCTTCACACGATACCCCTGCTGTTATGACCTTTATTATAAAGACAGTCATCAGGTATTGTATTAGCCAAATCCTACCCTAGTGACTTCCTGACTCTCATAAGTAACAGGATAAATGGAGGTATCCTGATGTTCATGAGAGGCAGAAGGGGGAAACCTATTGAATCTCTAGATGTGTATAGGAGAAGCAAATTCACATGCACTTGAATTAGGCCATACTCTTAGGTCCGTGATGTTCATCCCTGTTGAGGAAGGGCTATCCCTAGACATCAAAAGAAGGCTTTGTTTCAAGAACAAGCTCGAAGGATTATTTTTGGAAGATAGTAAGCAAAATACAACTATTTTTGGAAGAAGCCACAAGAACCTATAGTGTTATATCATTTATCTTCAAAGTATGCAAAACATGAAGGCTGCTATGTGCTGTGCCTATTTAATTATAACAAAAGCAAAAGTAGAGGTGGGAACATAATAAGGAGAACTTGGAGGAGGAAAGGACAATAACACTGTAACATGAAAATTTAACATTTACAGACATTTTTACTCATCAAATCTGTAATGTCATTTCTGACAGATGACCCTAATTTTGATCATGCTTGGAAAATTTTTAGATGACTAAAGCATGCACTTGCTCTAGGAAGATGAATCAGAAAAAGAAAAAATACCTTGAATAAAAATTTCCTTTGAATGGTATTTTCAAAAGCCTTAGAGTGTTGTTAAAGGAAAATTCACCTGAAGGTTCACTTACACCATTAGTCTTTTCTTTAGAAAAAAAAATAAAGACAGTGTTTTTTTAGAGTTGTATGTGGTATATAAAATGTGTCTCTAGGAACATTATTTTTCATTTTTTACCTTTTAGATAATTAAAGTTTCACTAACAGGAACTCAACTTGTAACTAATATAAGAAATAAATTAGGTCACAAGTACCTACAATATTAGTATCATTTTACAAATAAGAAATCAATGACCAAGAATTCAGTAATTTACTATCACCTAAAAGAGGAAGTTGTGGCACATAATTCTAGGCTGCTAGACAGAAATCCATGCTCCCTTTCTCTCCTCACTTGAGAATCACGTTTGTCACAGACCATCAAGCAAACATCTTGATGATACTTGGAGATTCTAATCTTAATCATTGATGTACTTAGACACATTATTTTTGGTATCAAGATTTATTGATCTTTAAATACAAAGAAAGTTTACAAGATAAAGACAGTTACACTTTGGAATTACCCATCAACATCATCTTTGCAAATAAGGCAAGAAACTGTTTTATTGCTTCAAGGAAGACATGTCTGCCTTACCTTCACATAGTATCTGATCTACCTAGCTAGAATCCAGTATTTCCTATACTGCTACCTGGGGTGGTTTGAATGTGAAATTTCCCCCATAGCCTCCGTGTGTTTGTGTTTAAGCCTCATACTTGATACTTGGTTGCTTGTGTCTTTGGGAGGTGGAGCCTTGCAGGAGGAGGTGTTGTCACTGGAGCAGTGAAGGAGAAACAGGAATAAGATTGCTTTTTACAGGCAGTTAGTCAGGGTTAGAAGCCCAAAGAGGGAACAAGGATATAAACACTCTGCCAGCTCTGGAAAAACTAGAACTAGTCCTATCCAAGATGGCTGCACTCCCCAGCTGGAACTTCCTGCTTCTTCCTCAACTCAGTACTTCTAGGTGGGTTGGCCCCTCTGGGTCAGCCCCTTGAGTCAGATCTCTCCTTACACACCAGAGTCTGATTACAAGGCTCACCCTAATTGCATGTCTGATCTGTATAAAGGAGGCTAACCGT
The DNA here is from genome assembly GCA_004024765.1 of Zapus hudsonius. Classification (NCBI taxonomy): domain Eukaryota; kingdom Metazoa; phylum Chordata; class Mammalia; order Rodentia; family Dipodidae; genus Zapus; species Zapus hudsonius. The sequence continues at coordinate 13,409 of PVHP010015191.1, forward strand.
GAAGGCAAGACCTCTCTTTTCTTGTGACTTCCCTTGAACACCAGGGTCTAAGGGTGTCTCTCCTCTTCCTAACAAGGCTGGGAAGGTGGGCAAGCACTTCTTCCTGACAGGGCTTTTTCCTGCTTGCCTTCTACATGTGTCTTGATTTGATATGTTTTCTCACTTTGATTACATGTACAATTTTTCTTTGATTTTGGAGTTTTCACTATTTCTTAATCCTTTCTGGTCTTTTTTGGTGAAGGGGATCTTTTGGTTCTCATGCTTTGCCTTCCACATGTTGGTATATGCATCTTCTCCAGAGCCCTTTTACATCCAGAGGGGTGTGTGTGTGTGTGTGTGTGTGTGTGTGTGTGTGTGTGTGTTGGAGATCCTCTCTGTCTCCCCTCTGCCTTTCCAGCCAGGCAAGATAGGAGATTTATGCTCTGGCTTGAATTTTTCAACTAGTCTCCTCCCTGGATCTTAATTCAACCCCCTACGATAAACCTCACAATTCATAATTTCCCCTTCAATAAATTTTATAATTCATAATTTACAAGACCAAGATTATGGACTCCACCCCCCATTATCCATTTCCCCTTCTAAACCATTTTATCAACTCTTTGTTAAAATGAGAAAGAACCCAAAAGTTGGGGGTTCACAGGCCTTGGGGGTACCAACCCAGGTCCTGTACCAGTGGGGCCTTGGGATTATATAATCCAATACCCATGGCCAGTGCTAGCTCAGCTCACTCTTTCCACTAACTCCCTGCTGATGTGGGACAACTAAGTCAGCACACACTTGCTGCTTCCTCCCAGCTGATACAACAGGATGTGATACCCTGATGTCTGCTCTTACCTTGCTTTTCCTGCCTTGATGGAACTTCCCCTTGAAACTATAAGCTAAAATAAACCTTACCTTCTCTAAACTGCTCCTGGTCAGGTGTTTTTTTTTTTTTTTCCCAGCAAAAGAAGGTAACTGCTACACTACCTCTGATGGCTTTGTCATCTTTTCGTGTGTGTGTGTGTGTGTGTGTGTGTGTGTCTTTGGGTTCTTACTAGTTCTGATGGTTAGGTTTTGTTATTAACTTGACCTTTTTAATAATCTTGGGTGGGTCTCTGATGTTGTTCACAGGAAGGCAGGATGTAAGGAAGCTCAAGGAAGCTAGAAATGAACACCCCTTCTTGGGAGGGCAGTACAGGAAGGAAATTCTAGACGCTCAGGGAGTAAACAAGTCTGTTATAGGGTTGCAAGACCCCTCCCTAAGGCTATATAAACGGATAAAAATCTCCTCCCCCCCACCCTGCCTGTTTTGTTGGTGTGTGTGTGTGCGGTGTTGGTGATGGGTTTCTCTCTGTGCTTGGACCTGTGAAAGGGGACCAACCTCTTTTGCCCTTATGGAACTTCCCTTGGATCTGTAGCTTCAATAAATCCTTTCCTTCCATAATCTGTGCCTGGTTTGGAGATTCACCCCAGCAGTGTGTGGCTGACTGCGACAGTAGCGTCTGACACTATCAGTCATCTTCTCTCTCTCTCTCTCTCTCTCTCTCTCTCTCTCTCTCTCTCTCTCTCTCTCTCTCTCTCTTTCTCTCTCTCTCTCTCTTTCTCCTACCCCTACCTTCATCTTTTTACTAGCAAAAAAGCCCACAATTTCTAAGCATCTCTTACTGGCTAAAAATGAATTGTTTTCAACAGGAAAAATCTAGACAGAAATATGCACAATGGGTGTTATAAGGGGTCAACAACACTAAAATCATTTTACTTCCTACACAGGAAAAAAACACTAGTAATCTTAGGGTGTCTCCAGAATTATTCCTGTGGAAGTCACTCACTTTCTAGTTATTCCTCTATCAAAATTTCTGACGAGCTAGGTGCCACGTTGTCTCTTCCCTGATCTCTGGAAAAGAACATGGGTCACCTCAGTTCATGAAAAGCCTGACCTCAACTCTTACAAGAAATAATCTCTTCATATCCACTTTTAAACCTTGTTTTTAAATCTTGGTGGGCAAATTTGGTGTTGGCGTTCGAACCAGGGATAGCTGAGGAGGCTGCGAGGGTGGGGCACCAGTGGCTCACTCCAACCATAGATACTTCATAACAATTAATACAATATAAACCCTATCCAAATAGCTGGATCTAAGAGGATAAACATAGACATTCAAAAGACTTTTTGACTGCTATAACCTCTCCTTTTAGCCAAAGAACAGTGAAAGCTTCCTTCTTGAGGCTCTATGAACTTCCAAGCCATAGGCTTTTGACTTGGTTCTCACTACTAAGCATGAATTATTAAACACGTAATGTACACATCTCTTTTGTTCTGATATTTATATATAAAAAGAGTTAAAAGAATATCAGCCTTGTTAATCCTTTTTTGTGTTTTTGTTTCACACTGCATTGATTTTTTTTACCTTATTGCTTTCACTCTTATTAATTTCTATTTCATTATTGTTTTAACTATTAGTTGATAGCTTTTTTATTTTTTTCTAATGAAAACATCTAAGAACGTAACTTCTAATAAGTCTTTATCTGTATTTATAAATTTTTATTTATGGTAGTTTTTGTTATCACACATTTTTAGTGTTTTCTAATTTCCACCATAATTTATCATTTTTCCTGTTGATTATCTCTAATTCTCATATGTGGCTCATTATTCTTTTGTATTAATTTCTAACTTAACTGTGATTAGAAACTATGGTATCTGAATTATTTCAATCTCCATAAACTTGTTTATAATTTATAATTTCCAGCATGTAGTCAATTAAAAATATTTTGGATTAAAGGAAGGTATATTCTGTGGTTGTTAGGTGAAAAATCCTATGCTTTTTTGAATTACATTCTAATCTTATATCTTCTTTATTGATTTTGTGAACTTGATCTAGGCATTTACAAATTCAGAGCTCCTAGAGAAGTGAACCCTTTATCTTTATGAAATGATTCTCTTATCTCTTCACTTGTAGAACTTTTTGCCATAACTATTTTATCTGATAACAGTCTAGCAACATCAACTGTTTTGGTAGTACTTGCAGAGTATTTTTTCATATTCTTATTCTCAATTTTTTGGTATCGTTTTATTTTAAATACAACCTAAGTAAAGAGAATTGACTTGAATCCAATAAAACAGATACACTACCTGTAAAGCTTTACCTTATTTGAGCATTTAGTCTATTTCTATTTACTTTAATTCCTAATATATTTAACATTATTTCCATCATCTTATTTTATGTTTTTATGTATCTTGAACCTACAATATTTTATTTTGCTCCATTACCATCTGCTTTGTTATTTCCCCATTTCACTTTTATTTAAGAATTTATTATACCCTTTTGGTTGTTATAATAGAAATTTTAATTTGCATAAATAATATCTCTACCATCATTCCAATAAATACTTTAAAGGTCCCAACTTGTGCTACTAATAATTGTGTAGTTGATTTCTATGTTGATTTTTGGCCCTTAAGAAATCATTATTGCTTTTGTTTGTGAGGCAGTCTGACCTGGAAGTCACTCTAGAGCCTGCCCAAGCTGGCCTTGAACTCGTGGTGATCTTCCTACCTCAGCTTTCCTAGTGGCTGGATTCATGGTGTGAACCACCACATCCCACTAGCCATTACATATATTTAAACCAATTATATGGTTAGCATTCTCCTCACTTATTTGTTCATATCTAACTTTCCCTGTTTACTTCTTCCTGCCTAATGAGTGGCCTCTTGTATCCAAGCGTTTATTATTGCAACACAATATTGTGTTTGCAAAGACGACTCTAGAACTGTGCAGCTGAGTTACTGAAACACTGTGAAAACCCAGACTCTCATCATGCTTATGTAGCTTTATGACTGATTTTGCTTTGGGCCACATTCACAGCTAACTTCACCTGTATGCTGATTTTGAGCTGCAGGTTGGACACACCTGCTTAGAACAGGTGCTCTTTTTGCTTATTTGTTTGAATAGGTCTGATTTTTTCATTATTCTTTTAAGATAATATACAGATTTAGGCTGATCATAATTTCTATCAACACATTGCGGATTTAAACCCTTTTGATTTCTTCAATTAAGTCTAATTGCCCTGTTAAGTTTAACCTATATTTTCTTTCTTTCGTAGCTGCTTCTCCACTTTTGTCTGTGATATTCTTTTCTAAAAAAACTTTTTGCATGCGTGTGTGTAAGAGCACACATGTGCAATGCATCTTGCCACTGCAAACAAATGCCAGATGCTTGAACTACTTTTTGCTTTGAACTTTATGTGGGTGGCTTGGGAATTGAACCCAGGCTGGTGAGATTTGCAAGTTAAGTGCCTTTAATTGCTGAGATGTCTTCCCAGTTCCTGTCTATGCTATTCTACACTCTACTATAATGCGTCAAACTGAGAATTTTCATTTATTTAACCATACTGGGATTGTGTAATAGAGCACAATAGATTCACATTTTAAAGTGAGTGCAAAGCTAAAAATCAAAGCAAAATAAAAACCCAACATGGGTAAGAGAGGAGAAAGTTCTATAACCAAAAGCAGGTAAGGAGATCATAAGAGTTATTTCCAAAGCAATGCCCTCCCCAAACAAAGGAAGACAGGGAATTTCATTCAGACAAGAAAACGTTTTGAAGGTGGGCACACTTCTAAGCATTTTCAGTTTAAGATCGTTGCTCAAAAATGAGAGATGGCAGGAACATTGTTGAGGCTGCTCATCTCAAGGCCCTGGAGCACATCTGAAAGGTTAAAATTTCAGACAGAAACAGTTGGCAATGCTCAGCTTGCTTCATAAAGATGGCAGGCAGGAATGGCTAAGGGGCATGTTCACTGCCTTTTAAAAATATTTTATTCATTTATTTATTTTGCAAGGAGAGAGAGAGGGGAGGGAGAGGGAGAGAGAGAGAAAGAGAGAGAGAGAGAGAGAGAGAGAGAGAGAGAGAGAGAGAGAGAGAGAGAGAGAGAGAGAGAATGGGTACACCAGGGCCTCTAGCCACTGCAAATGAACTCCAGATGCATGTGCCATTTTGTGTATCGGTTTTACCTGTGTACCAGGGAATCAAACTTGGGTCGTTAGGTTTTGCAGACAAGCACCTTAATGGCTGAGCCATATCTCCACAGCCCCCACTGCCTTTTTAAAAAATAAAGTATTAGCTTAAAAAAGGGGAAATGATACTTTGAAGGTGCATTAATAAAAAACTTTGGTGCAAAAGTATTGCCTGTAGGCAACATTAGGCTGTGGTTCCAGAGGATTGGATCTGGAATTTCCATATTACTCTCAAATTTGGGGTAGACAATAGCCACACTAGAAACTTCTTAACTCTACAGCTTAGCCGACCAACCTCCTGCCACCACCACATTTGCACAACTTCCTGCTTTGAGAAAAATCAGCTTTAAGGGTTGAGGTGGATGTCTCCAGCCTCCTTGTATAAAAACCACTGAGTATTTGTCTGGAATGACAAATAGTCTTTGTGTTGTAACTAATCTTAGTGAGACATGAAGGCTTGTAGCTCCTTTAAGGGCACCAATGCCAGCTCCTTTCTAGTCAGAATTCTTTTTGTAGTTCTGACAACACTGACAATGGCAGGTCTAGAGCTCACAACCTTCATGGAGTCTATTAAGCAGCAGGGGTTTGGAAGTTACCCACAGAGACCCCTCCAGTGGGCATGGCATGTCTCCTAGCCCCAGCAGTGCATCTCTGGCAGCCAGAGTTCATTTCTGTATTGAGATGCATGGAATTTTGTGGTGTTTTTTCCTAGTGGTTCTTGAAGCACCTATATGCACATTATAATTTCATTTATTATCCATTTTCTTGTGTTTTTATTTTTTTAGGTTAGCATACCAAGTTATGGCATTTTTATACATATGTGTCATTAGAGATACATGTTTTTAAATATCTGAAAAATTAAACTTTGATACCATGCCATTGCTGATATATTATTTCTAACTTGCTTATCTGATCATGTCATTTCTCTTAGATTCCTCAGTGATTCAGTGTAATGTTAAGGAGTGATGCTCATGCTTAGCTTGACATTCATTTCCTTCTGTGGCCTTGATCCTTGCCTAGTTTGCTAGCAAAATCTCCTGTGACCTCCCTACAAACACTTTACATTCTAAATCTATGATACATTAAAAAAATCAAGGCTTTGTTCTTGAACTTGCTCCTGTCTCCATCTAGAACTCCTCCCCATTCCCTCCTACCCCCTTTCCCTCTTTTCCCTCCATTCTTTTATGCATCTTTAAGAATCAGTTCAGGTATGGCATCTCCTGAAATCTTCCCTGAGGGCCTTTTGGGGTTAGAGAATAGTCTCTTGTGTTCTCCGTGCTGACTTTCTATAGCAACACACATCCCACTCCCTGTCAGGCTTCGTGTTCTTGCTGATTTCTAAGACTAAAGGTTAGATTGCAAGCTTTCGAGCTAGGAACAGAATTGATTATCTTGTAAATACTAACATGCTCACTGAACTATTAAGACACTAGGCAGATAAAATAATAGGCATATAATCGGCTCACCTGACTATGCAAGAACTAGTTATTAATGTTGAGTTTGTTAGCTGTTAACATTAAGAATAAACAAAGTTAGATGTTTGGCTCTCAATTCGAATCTGGCCTCAAAACCCTTTAAACAATGACACTCACACGCCTTGCTAATTATAAGCATCCAAACGGCAAGTGGTACCAGCTCCCACCCCTCTTTGCCCTCCACCCATCCGCTCCTTTCACACCGCCCTTGGGTGACTCCCCTCTGCATCTGCCCTCTCCCTTTCTCATACCTCATCACTCCTCCCCAACGCCCCATTTCTACTTTAAAACCCCAGTTCCTGCCTCCCCATCTCTGGCCTGACTAGCCGCTCTGCTCCCCTCCTCCTCACCAGATTGAGGAAAAAAAATCTTTTTTTTCCCCCAAATTCAGCTGCCTTTAGCTGCAGAAGGGCCACTCAGACTTAATAAAAGGCTTCCCCCAGGTACCAAAAGCCTTTTGTTTATGAAAAGAAAAAAAAAAAAAACTAGATAGGTTGGTTTTTGCCTTTTTTTCTTTTTGCCTCTAGCCCCTCCCCCACTTTGAGCCAAGCACTCAAGTTTCCAAGCTTCAGTCGCCTGCTGACTGACACCTTGATTTTTACCTTCTTGATTGAGGTGGATAATACTTTTGATGTGTTCTTGAATTAGGTTAGCTACTTAAAAAAAAGACTGAATGATTTTATTCTTCCTTGGTCACTTCTAACATACCTTCACACACATACTTGTGGCTATGTGAATGCAATTAATCATTAAAATATATTTTTATTTTTAACTTTTATTGACAGCTTCCATAATTATAGACAATAAACCATGATAATTCCTTACCTACCTCCACTTTCCCCTCTCAAGTCCATCCTCCATCATATCCCCTCCCCCTCTCAATTAGTCTCTACTTTGTTTTGATGTCACCATCTTTTCCTACTATTATGAATGCCTTGTATAGGAAGTATCAGGCACTGTGAAGTCATGAATATTAAGGCCATTTTAGGTCTGGAAGGTTGCTTTGTAAGCATTCCTACCCTTTAGCTCTTACATTCTTTCCCAATTTGCAAAATTTTTGTTGAGAGTTTTTGCATCTAAGTTTAATGGGGATATTGACCTGTAATTTTGTTTTTGGTATTTCTAAATGTCACCCCCTAAGGTCTATAGATTTTATTTGTTGAAATTCATAAGGCAAGTTCCTGAAGGCTGCTGACTTCTGTTAGCATCCAGCACCCTAATGCCTCAGTTACACGCCAACCAAGAGCTGAAAGAAGCTCCATCACTGTCAAAAACACCATAAATTCTTGTAGCAAAACATCACATTACACTTTGTGCACATGGCAAGCTACTGTCCCATGTGGGTAAGAGGCTTACCCCTACGGTCTACAATTTGAGGCTGAATTAGCAGGAAGGAAGCTTTTTAGGCTATAATTAACATAGCCAATAAAAAAGAAACTCCTGGGTCACTCCTTAGTCTATTAGCCATTATGATTCAGTTTTTATAATCTTTTTTGTGACATGACATTTACATGTGACACATAATAAGAACCTTATTCTTAAGGCTGAAATAGTAACTATGATCGGTGATAGGTGAGGGAATAAGGAGTAGTGTGTGTAGAAGGGAAGAAGGCATTTTTAGTTTGGATAAGAAGAGTTCATTGAAATATCTGCAAATATGAAAACTTGGCTTAGGTATGGTGTGAAGTACCAGAAAATAGCAGTGAAGCAACATTTGAAATAACTCGAATAATTTAAAATCATACTTACAACATGGAAGAATTTAAAAAATTGACCATTTTTGAAGTTTTTAGTTATTATACTTAAAAGTTTTTTGATTATGGAAGTTGGCACGGCTGTGGGAGCAGAGCAGGCTTGGGCCCAGTGTCTTACACAAGGATGGAGGACGAGCTGACAGTATTCAAAAACATCATAGATGAATTTGGTCATAAGTTCAGAATCACTCTCAATGACATCCCCTTTAATATGCTAGTGCTAAGAGATGCCTACAAGGACTCCATCAAAGCACTTTCAGAAAAACTGTCTGTGAAATTAAAGGAAGAGGAAAGAATGATTGAGATGTTTCTGGAATATCAAAACCAGCTCTGTAGACAAAATCAGCTCATTCAAGAAAAAAAGATAATCTGCTAAGGCTGATGGCTGAAGTAAAAAGCAAACAGCAAGAATTGGAAGTATAGACAGCAAATATCCAGGATCTGAAAGAAGAATATTCTAGGAAGGAAAAAATTATTTCCACTGCAAGCAAAGCTAATGAAGAGAGGGTAAAAAGGCTGCAGACATCAGCAGACTTGGACTTGAAATTAGAAAAATTTCTGGTGATAAATTGCAGTTTATAATCACTGGTATTGTCCCTGAGCATCCTGAGAGCCCATTCATGTTTTATCTTTGTCTATGAAGTGTCGGACAGTGCTCCTCATCTGGAGTGGCTGGCAGAATTTCAAGAGATTCTGAGGAAGACCCACAATTTCTCAGCTTTTCTTGCCAATGTTCAGAAAGCCTTTACTGCTATGGTTTATAATTAATGTATAAAGAATATATGAAACGGTTTCTTTTTCTTGTATAGCTCCCATAAGAATTCTCATCACTTCCCACTAAATAATGTAACTTATTATGGACAATAAAAAAAAAAGAATTCTCATCTCTTGCCTACCTATAATTCTTGGGTGTGTTTGTGATGTTTATGTGTGGTGCCCCCAAGTTCTCACCTTCCAAATTTCCTACCCCTGGCAGCCAAACCTGCTTTCCTTGTCACGTCTCTAAAACCTTAACTGTCCTTTGATGAGGATCCTGTATCAGCCAGAATTCTAAACCGCTGTTACCTTTGGTTGAGGTTTCTCATACATGCTGCACAGTTTATGTTAATAAACTTGCTTGATAAAAAAGTTTTTTATTACGGTCTTTAATAGAGGTGGCTCAAAACTTTGCTTACTTTATACAGATATTAAATATACCTGAGATTTAGAAGAACTAATAAAAGAAGTATATCAAGGTGAAAAATCTAAAAGCTTTTATTAGTCTTAATATTAATTACGGTCAGTTATTCATTTATATAGGTACAATGAAATGTATAATTAGGCCCAACTTTTATCTACATTAGAATTGTTTTATCAAATAAATAAAGGTTTTACCAAATGGAAAAATATATAAGAAAAGTACAGTATCTTAAAAACCCTTATTTTATAAATAAGAGTCAAGTGTTATATCAAACAAAGGATTTATCTAATAGGAAAATATATGAATTTAGCTTTTGGATATAACCTAACCATCAGTTTAAGTATCTCATTTAATAAAAGATAAAGCATAAAATTCTTGTTTGTAAACATTAGTAAAAGTAAAGCAATATTTAAGAAAATTTGAAATTTTGATCTTAGAAATTTGATAACCTTTAATAATATAATATCATTTCTGTTAGCTTAACTGTTAAATATACCTTAATCAGAAATTTAATAACCTTTAGGATAACCTTTTATTTAATCTTTCAATTTAAAATGCATATTATATCTTTTTATAGCTCTTTAAAACAAAAACCCTATAATTACAAACACTTTTAAAATGAAAACTTAGGAAAAACAGAAAACATGTATATTATATTTTAACAGTAATATGTTGGACACTGCTTGTTGGCACTCCTACTGAGGGCACAGAGAAAAAAGGGTTAAGTATGTCTGAGTGGTGAAACCCTGATAATTCCGTAGGCATTTCCCAGCTCCATCAACCCTGACTCCCAACCCCCATGGGCCACAGGAACCAGCATTCCCATCTCTGCATGACTGGCTATGGGTATCAGACAAACTTCCTTGTACCCATCCCCACAGACTGTGGCTAGAATCATGTATTTTCCACCACTCAGGCCCCCTTTGTAGTTAACCTTTTCTATGCTGTGACAAAAAAATCCGACACAAAGCTGCTTGTGGAAGAATGGATTTATTTTGGCTTACACACTCGAGGAGAAGTTCCATGATGGCACAGACAATGATGGCATAAGCAGAGAGTGGACATCACCTCTGCCACAACACTGCAAATAGGTCAGGAAGGTGTGCCAAAAACTGGCAGGGGGAAGCTAGCTATAACCCCCATAAGTCTGCCCCCAACAACAAACCTCCAAATAGGACCAATTCCAAAGCTGCCATCAGCTGGGGATCAAAGTACCTAGTTTTTACTGCATTCAGATCTTTCCAACTCTGACCAGAATTTATCAAGCTGGACTTACGGAACTACAAGGCATCTCTTAAGCCAAGGTTTCAAATCCTTCTGCATTCCTCCTGCAAATCAGTTCCAAAAGGCCAAGCCGCAGAATCAGGGTTCCAGCAGCAACAACCAATCCCACTCTCTGTTACCAAAAACTGTTGTAGTCAACTTCTCATTGCTACACAAAAAAATAACCCGACCAAAGCAGCTTGTGGAAGAAAGGGTTTATTTTGGCTTACAGACATGAGGAGAAGCTCCATCGTGACAGGGAAAATGACAGCATGAGCAGAGGGTGGACATTGCCTCTGTCACAGCACTGCAAACAGCAGCAGGAAGGTGTGACAAAACTGTCAAGGGAAGCTGGCCCCCAAAACACAGCTCCAACTAGGTTCCAATTTCCATCAAGCATTCATAACACAAACGTTTGTGGGGGACACCTGGATCAAGCCATCACAGCCCCTGAGTGCAGCTTGTCAGAGTGATTCCTGTTTACTCTAATTTCTTCCCCATGATACTCTGATTTTCTAAAGTCTCTAATTTTTATCTAGTGATTTTTCTCACAGGAGAGGCAGTAAGCAGCATAGGGGTGCTCTTAGAGGCGGTGAAGAATAGAAGTTGCACTCATGTTTTAGTTGGTGAGTACGCATTCTAGATCCAAGACAGACTCTGAGGGAACAAATGTAGGTGTACATTCATACCTGATAGTAGTACACACTCCATGGCTAAAGATCTTTGTGGAGTGAAGGTCTTTTCTGTAGTGAGACATTCCCAATTAGATCTAAGACATGAATCATGCGGAAAATGAGAGCAGTACAATGTGCATAATATTGCTGTCAGTATATTTCAGTTTAAGTGACATTGAACTGCCTGAAATTTTACATTGCAGGAAATTAGTTGTTAAATTAAATGACTTTGTGGTGAGTAGCATTGTTCTAAAGTGAACAGTAAGTGGGCTAATGATGCCCTACTTTAAAGCAAAACATGACACAGGAAGAGGAAGCTTTATTTTAACGGGTACTCAAATATACCTCAGTCACCATTACTGGAGATTGATAAAGGCACAATCATTCCCATTGTCTGTGGAAAACACCAACAATATGATCTTGAAATCTGAGACAAAAGCAAACACAGAATAAAAATGTCTTGGCAGGAAGAAGATATTCTAAAGAGACACTTATGCTCGCTCCTCCATTAGGATATCAGACTACAGAAACAATGGTCCCCAACAAATCGGAATTTCCAGAGGAACCTCATGTGGATGTTGGAAAGGAATAAAGCTTGGTGCCAACCAGAGGAGAAACTTTTCAACTGGAAAGAGATTTTACACAGTTCTGACAACTTGTCAGGCTGCCAGGGAGACTGGAGCCCAAGACAATGATGAAAGGTGTGACCACATCTTGACCAGGACTTCTTAGTTATGCTTACTTCTTGCCTTTTATTTAAACCTAACCTCAGGTCAGAACCCAGAAGATGAACTTGGGGGAATCACTGGACCTTTTTGTTCCTCTTCCCTATGTGACCACATTGAGTAAATCTCCGTTCTCTGCTTTTCATATTACTTATGCAATTGGCTTATTAAAAATGGGTGGTTGAACCTAGTTTATTAGGGTTGCCAGAGCACAGGCTCTAACCTTAAGAATTCTGGTGATAAGTTCTCTATATCCATAGTTTTCACATCTGTAGTTTCAACCAACCAGGTATCAAAAATACTTGGAAACAGGGCTGGAAAGATGGCTCAGCGGTTAAGGCACTTGCCTCTGGTACCTAAGGCCCTGGGTTCAATTCCCCAGTACCCAAATATGCCAGACCCACAAGGTGGTAGCCCTGGTGCTCTCTCTCTTTATATCTATCTATCTATCTATCTATCTATCTATCTATCTATCTATCTATCTCTCTGCTTGAAAATGAATAAATAAAATATTAAAAAATACTTGGAAGCAAATGCATCTATACTGGACATATGCAGATATTTTTCTTGTCTTTATTCCCTTAACATAAAGCACTCTATTAGTTACATATCATTTACCTTGTATTAGGTATTATAAATAACCCAGAATTGTTCTAAAGAATATAAGAAGGATGCCCATAGGTAGTATGCAAACACTGTGCATTTTACATAAGAGACTTCAGTACTGGGTCTTGAAACCAGTCTCCCAGAATCCTGAGGGACAACTCTATATTGTTTTCATTCACACATTTTCAGGACCACAATAGGAAATCAGTTGTTACTTTTCAAAAGTCTTTTGTTAGAATTGGCCCAGCTTCTTGCCCCCGTTTCGTTTTCAAAAACATACAAGGAATGTGTTGGTCTTATTTTTCTTTCAAAAACAGAAATTGGAGGCCCTTGTTGAGCATATTTAATATGACAAAATTCAAGAACAATCAGAAGAATTGTATCCTTGGAAGCAAGTTTGGGCTGGGAAAGAGCTTACTCAGCAGTGTCCTGACACCCTGGGTAGTCAGCACTTTACAACCAGACCAATTGAATGTGGCTGTTCAGAGGGAGGAGTGAGCAACCACATTGGCCCCAAGGTCTAAACAAAGAAGGCCGACAATAGTCATTTTGTTTTCTGCTTTGTCAAAGAATGAAGCCAAAGAATATGCTACTCATGAGTAATTCTGGAGGGAACAAAATCCCATGCAAGGAGCAGGAATGCCAGAGAGAGAGAGAGAGAGAGAGAGAGAGAGAGAGAGAGAGAACGAGAATTGGGGCCAGCAAGAGGGATTTATGGAGAGAAGAAAATTGCTCTTTGAGGAAGGGACCTTGGGTGGTGAGCTAAGGTGTAGGGTGGCTGCAAGGTGGTGTTCCCTCTTGTCAGCCCAGAGGTACCCTCAATTACAATACCAGAGGTGTTTCCAGAATGCCAGCTGTGTGGGAGCTAGGGAAAGAGAGGAATAAGTAGAGAGCTCTGAGACTTTTACAAGGAGGTAGGAGTCAAGCTGTCTTTGGGTGGGGTTCCCCTCATAAACTGACTTAATTATGAAAAATAGGAAATTATTGAGTTATAGAATGGACTACATGGTATATATTTAATTTTGACACTAATTACACAAGGTGGGTACCATCATTATTACTGTTTTTTTTTTCATGAGGGCACTCTGCCCAGATGTTAAGTAATTTGCCCCAGACCCTAGAAACAGGATTCAAACACAGCCAGTCTGCCAGAGCTTATACACTTGGCCATGCATTACACATTACCTCACTTAACTTTGGAAAATGTAATAAAAACCACAGAGATAATTCAGAATTCAGAAGAAAAAAGCACATTGGATTATAACAGTGCTTATGAGCATGACTAACTGCAAGCCCCATATACACACCTATAGGGAACCAGGTAGAGAGCAAAAATGCTGCATCAAGCCTAGCACGGTGGCTCATGCCTAGAATTGCAGCACTTGGGAAGTTGAGGTAGGAGGATCGCTGTTCCCCTCTTTTCACATATCCAACTATCGTCTTGAGATGAGTCTCTCTCGCGACTCAGCTGCTATTTTCACCATATTTTTTCATTCAGTGAGCCAGTGATTTTCCAGCCTCAGAACTGGGCTTATAGATGTGTATGACCATACCCAGTGGTTTACATGGGTACTGGGGAATTGAAGTCTGGTTTTCTCAGGCCCTCAGGCTTACATAGCAATTGCTATTAACTGCTGAGCCCAGGACTTGTTAGTAAGTTTATGTTGCTATTGCCATTTAGATATTCCTATTTAACTAAGTTGATTAAGTACACAATTAAAACAGAATTATTGGCTGGAGCGATATCTCAGTGGTCAAGGCACTTGCCTACAAAACCTAAGGATCTGGGTTCTATTCCCCAGTCCCCATGTAAAGTGAGACGCACAAGGTGGCACATGCATCTGGAGTTCATTAGCATAGAGTGCCCATTCTTTCTCTCTCTCTGTCCACCTCTTTCAATCTCTGCCATAAATCAACCAATCAATAATTTTTTTTTTCTTTTCCTTGTCTGGCAGGATTTGCAAACAGGTTCCTTTAACCACTAAGCAATCTCCCCAGCTCCACCCTTTCCTTTTTTTTAGGTTGCTTTTTCCAGGTATTTTGTCACCATAGTGAGAAAAATAACTAATACAGAAAATTGGTACTAAGAAGTGTTGTTGATGCGACCTGATAAAGTTTAGGGGTATTGAATTCTTTTTCTCTGCCAATTAAAGAATTAGTGGGCAGGAAAATATTTAAAAAGAATTGAGTTTATTTTAAAGTATTTCAGAGTGAAAGAGAAAGAAAGCAGACTCCTGGGAAGGAGGTTTCCAGAGCTGGAAAATTCCAGTTTCTGTGAAAACTGTACTTTTATTGAATGAGGAAGCCCACCCATCCAGTCTATGATTGGTCAGCTTGAGTGAAAGTGAAAGGCACTGATTGGCCCATGGAGCATCCAGCATTGCATGGGTCCCAGAAAGGCTACAGAGGCAGTTTTCCAAGCCATCAAGCAGGAAGGAAAATTCATCTGAGTCAGGAAGGAGGTGGAGTCACCCCCTTCACCATCTTTGGTCACCAAGGGCCTCTATTCCTATCTGCCTAGCCAAGAAACCTGACTAGCTCCTGCAGTGTTCCAACCCTATGTGGTTCCTAGGCCATAGGAACTGGCTTTGGGGAAGAAAGAGGAAAAGTTTGGAACTTTGGGCTAGAAAAGCCCTTCGTTAAGCAGAGCTGAATGATCCCTTTTGGTGGAAACTTGACAAATAAGTATTAAGAGAAATGCAAATTGTGAAGGCCCAGCCCATGAAATTTCAGAGCAAGGCGTTTTTTGGCAAAGATTCTGGCTGCTTTCTGGCTATGTCCTGAGAACTTGAGTGAGGCTGAATTTAAAGCTAAAGGACTAATTTGTTTGGAGAAGGAAATTTCAAGGCAGAATAGCATATAGACTGTGAAATGACAACCGTTCAGGGTTCTCATGTAGATCTACAGTGAGAAAGAAGCAGCAGAAAGGTATCAAATATATAAATTTTATCAGAGAAGGGACTGTCAAGGAGTTTCAGGTTTTCTACAATAAGCATGGTAAGAAAACAGCTGTAATTGTTAAAGAGAAATCTTTCACTTTACACTGGACAATAATAGAAAGATGCCCTGAAGGCAAGATCCTACCCATTGAAGGCTTTAATTTGTGAAAATGTAAATTTCGTTGAAATGAGAGAGCCTGAACAGAAACTACCAAGAATGTCATAGAAGGGTTTCACTGCCCCCAAAACAAAGGCCCAGGAAAGTATTTTCACAGCTTTGGAAACCAAGACACACAGATGCTACTATAGCTGGGGTGGGGGGAGGGGAGGGCAGACTCCTTCCAGAGCTAGCAGAAGAACTTTCCAGGGTCATCCACATGTTAATGGATTTAGAGGCAAGTAAGATTCAAGGTTAAAAGGATCCTGGAGTCTTGTTCCATGGATTGAGAGAAGCTGCTGGGGTCAAGGCAGTGTGTGGCAGCGTCAGAATTCCTGCAAGAAGAATCTAAGAGGCCACTGTGCGAAGTTCTGAAGAGAAACGCTAAGCTGCATCAGAGATTCTAGAAAAATGCCAGAGCTCAGGATATCTGCTGAGGAAAGCTTCAGGCACGAAGTGAAGTTGTTGCAAGATTGTAAAGTATATAGAATACCAGCAGTGTATAGCTATTTACTGGTGTGATTTATTTACTACCTGTCACAAAGCTGTAAGCACTCCCAGTATCTTTCTATAAGCAGATGATTCCTCTGATGTGTCCATTAAATCCACATCTTTTTAAAAAAATATTTTATTTATTTATTTTCTAGCAGACAGACATTGAGGGAGAGAGAGAGAGAGAGGGAGAGAGAGAGAGAAAGAGAGCGCCAGGGCCACCACCCTGTGGGTCTGGCATATGTGGGTACTGGGGAATTGAACCGAGGGCCTTAGGCAATGGAGGCAAGTGCCTTAACCGCTGAACCATCTCTCCAGCCCAAAATCCACATCTTTTTAAAAGAATTTTTTCTTTGGGTATTATTTGGTTTGTCTTCCATCCTTAATGTAATGTAAAACATAAATTCCATGAGCGCTAATAAATGTCTGTTTGGTTCAATTATTATATCTCTCAAGCCTTGTACAACAATGCCTGCTATTCAGTACAGATGTTGAATACATGGATAAAGGCTCAAGTGGCCAAGCATTGTTGTTATGTGGCTTTAAAGTCTTTTGGAATTATTAGCCTAAGTTAAGTTACATGCACACATACAAATATGACTTGTCAGTGATTTTTATTCCCTTCTATCCTCCCTCACCAACACATCATATAAACTAAGTAATTTCTAGCTGTGTGTAGCATCCATCTGGCTTTCGCTGAGTAGAAACTGAAAATGCTTTGCATTTAACAAAGAGCTATGTGGGGATCTTGCATCTGAAAAGAGATGTTTGTAATACCAAACTGCATTTTGTTTTATTAAATCCAGATTGTTGGGTGGAGTTCCTCTGCTAAGAGTCACTCTCAAACAAAATGAATTGCTTGCTGTTTTCACAAAGAATTTACAGGAAATAATTTGTAAAGGTTGCGATCAGACTGAGGTCATTGTTGACAATAGACATCAGTATGTCATCAACCTTGGAAAGATCATTTAACAAGGACCTGCTCACAGAAATCTCCATACTACAAGGAATATTGACTTCTGCTGCCTATGATCATAATCACTGTTGATCTTTTTCTAATTTGATGTTTTAGTTTGAACATAAATTATATTTGACATATAATTTTCTCTCACCCAGCTATTGTATAAAATTGTATATTGTATAAAATATATATATCCTTATTATTCAAAATTAGATATAGTATATGGGCAAATATTGTGTTGTTACCCCATTTCCCTCCTCCCTGTCCCCAACTTACTGGGTAACCTCCTCAGTGGGGATGCTGGATCAACCTGTGGGTTGGGGGGGGTTTGGGTAGCACAATAGTCAGTCAGGTCCCCCCCCCTTGTGTGTTGTTGCTGAGGGGGGTAAAGTCTCTGGATATTCTTCTCCACCATGGCTCTTAAATTCTTTCCACCTCCTCTTCCACTCAGTTCCTTGAGTCATGGTGGGTGTCTCCTCTCTTCTTTGTGTTCAGGAAGTTGTGTCTCATGACCAGTGAGTGAACAACTTGTCATTCTATTCTGGTGCATCCTACCCAATAGCCTAGCTTTGGGAGAGTAGTTCTAGGAAGTTGTCCTCCTGAATTCTACAGAATTGTTCTAGTGATTCTGTGAGGGCATCAGAAACACTGAATAACAGAAACATTGTATCTAGGCATGGAAGGAAGGTGTTAACAAATCCATTTCATCCTCCTGGGAAAATAGTGTTAAAAATATGGACCAGCTTGGATTAGTATCAGTAGCAAAAATGGCCAGTTTCCTATGCTTCCAAAACCAGTTTCCAACACCAATGGAAACAAATTCTTGATAAAATCCAAATGGTAGTGTTTTATTTTTTCTTTTCCTTCCTTCCTTCCTTCCTTCCTTCCTTCCTTCCTTCCTTCCTTCCTTCCTTCCTTCCTTCCTTCCTTCCTTCCTTCCTTCCTTCCTTCCTTCCTTCCTTCCTTCCTTCCTTCCTTCCTTCCTTCCTTCCTTCCTTCCTTCCTTCCTTCCTTCCTTTCCAATTTAGAAGTTTTCTTTTCATTTAAATGAATACTTTTCATTTCATGCTGGCCTGTAATACACAACCAGGAGCAAGGAAACTCTCCTGTGGAGAGTACAAACGGTAGCAGCAAGTGTGAGCCCTGAGGTGTAGGGAGACCCTGCAGTTAGTAAGGAAGAACCTTACTTTGCACTCTAGAGAGGTGCGTGGCCCCTGCAAGAACAGCCAGCTTTAAGAAGCCGGAGATCAGGTATGGAAGTGGGGAGAATACTGGAGTAATGCCATGTAGTTGGCGTAGAAAGCAAAGCTGTGAGCAACCCTGACAACCTAAACAGAAGTGGCCAGTTTCCTCCAAGATGGCTGCACAGTGACAAGAGGTCATGCATCGTGACAGCCGGTACAAACTGGAGTCCACAGTCAGAACTGCATCCAGACAGGATGGTTCCAGGTTTCAGGCTCTTCTACCTGCCAGAGTCCAAACTACAGCTATGGGCAACGCCCTACTTTCTTTTCTGTTATACCTCTATGTCATCCAAGATCTTGGGTTACAGGGGACTCTCAAAACCACAGGGTGTGACAGTGAGGAAGCCATGGAGGATGACTGAGCCCTCATATGGCTGGGACCAAGGGCCAGCTGTGGAGTGGCCAGTCCCCTAATTAATCTTCAGGAAGTAGCCTTGGCCAAGGTCATGAAAATCACCTCAAGATTTGGGGGGGGAGGGAACAAAACAAAAGAAGCTGTGTGCTTAGTGTATGTACAGTGTCACGATCCCTCTAAGGAATAAATGCTCTGAACATCAACCAGTCTCAGCTTGCTTTCTTGCACACATCTTTCTTATAGAATGAATGCAAGACAACTTATGGGACACACCTTCTCCTCTACTTCCTTGTCAACATGAAGCATTCAACATAATTTCAAGGGAAAACAAAAAAAAAAAAACTAGAGGTAAAAATCAACCTGCATTTACTGTAACTTCTTACTTAATACAAAGGATGACTCACTCAGGTGAAATATGAAAAATTAGGATTAAAATCTGTCTGAATATATCTTAGCTGCCCTAGTAAAATGCCTTTTACCGCAGTCATTCTCCATGGCCCACCCACCGCCAGCAGTGGCTCCAGAGCTAAATCTGCACTTCCTGCACCAAGAGACTAAGACCTCTCCAAGAGAACACGAGTCATCCTACTCACAATGCAATAACAATACCGTGTCTCACCATAGGCTTCCATTTGGGAGCTGTCAGATAGTAACTAGAATACATGTCCATGATCACTCCTCAGAGCAGATGCCCTCCCGCGTGCTGCAAGAGGTGCCTTGCCCCTAGGACTTCATAGTCTGCTTTGGAAAACGTCAGTTTAATCTGAAGATCATCATTAATGAAGGAGAAAGATAAGGTTTGTGTACATGTCCCCTCAGTGAGAAACGTTGGGATTTGGAGACATGAGTATGTGTAGAAAAAGAAAAGCTAGAGGTGTTTTTTTTTCCCCTGATGGCTTAATTCAGTGATAAATGTACTTTGATCAGAATAAACTCACCAGGTTCTTATCCTTCACTGCCCACTGTATAAATATTTGTGACATATTCATTTTGCTCATTTCTTTAAGTCATTTGGAACTTGACTTTATTACTTCATTCTAGGCTAACACTTCAATTCTCAAATGAGCAACCATCAACATCCATTTTTTCCACCAACCCCTTGGCACAAGTAGTTGGGGATTTCTCTCAGTTTAGCACCAAGAGGTTAAATCCCAGCATATATTCTCCCAAAGCCAGATTCTAATCAAAGGATGTCGTTCCAGAGCCTTATCATTTTGTTCTACAGGAGAAAAAGTGTGCAGCTCTTCCAGGCGCATACATTCCTTGCACATGCGTGAAAGAAACTGCAGCCTATTTCCTGTGAGCTGGAGCTGTGTTTAGTGATGTGACATACAATTCTCACCACTAAACAATAAATACTACTGCGATATCAACAAAGCCATACAAGTTGAACATCTGAGAGAAAGCCAATCCACCTAGAACTGAAAGTAAAAACTTGAGAACTACTAAGGCAAACACCTGTTTCCCTTGGTGTCCAGATCTTGGTGACAGAGGCCATTACACTGTGTACATTCTTCAGCCATCTGAGCGATAAATCTCAAGGAGGGGAAAATACTCTCAGCGTGTATCACATAGTGTATCTAGGTGACTTTGGCTCCGCACATGCACCTTTAGTTCTTGGTAGAACAAAGTCCATGTGCCCAAGACTGCAAAGTCTGGATACCACAGGCGACACTAGGCTTCCTCTATAGTATGCAATGGGAATTAAAGAATGCATGTGTATCTCATCAGTCCTTCAGGGCTCTCAGTGCTTCCTCATGGATCGTATCCAAATCATCATGACATACACCTACTTATGCACTGATTGGATATGCTCTGCTGAACATTTGCATATGCATATCACCACCCTTCCACAGTTGCTTGTTTGGAAATATGAACTAAATCTTCTTAGTCTAATTAATTCTTGGTTTATCTTCTAGAAAGTTAAAAAATTTACCTAGAATTATTGTATTTCATTTAGCCTTCACTTCTAGGCAAAGAAACAAAACAAAAAACAAAAACCTAAATGATCAAAAGATCACTTGGTACACAAGTGAACAATGGGGGCCTCATGACTTACTTCTTAAAGTTGCTATAATAGTAAGACAGAAGCAGCAACAGCATGAGACCTTAGACTGAGATACGATTTCATGCAAAAAACAAAAACAGGAGTGTTTGTGTATATGTGTTTTCATGTGAGTGAAAGACGGTGAGGTGTGAAGCCCCTTGGCTGGTCAGGGATGTTGGAAGGTGACCCTACTATCTGTAAGAGCAAGGACTGGTGGTGATGTCCAGGAATCATTCCAGGTAATAAGTCTAAGACAGTGAAGTAACAGAATGACAGAGACTTATTCCATCTGCTTGTAGAGTAGAAGTGAGGGAAGTGTAGCGACCACTCATTGTCCATCTTGTGTTATTTTAATAGTCTGAGCTGTGAACTCTTCATCAAAATGTCTGGTATCTGTCTCAGATGTTACTTGAGGCTTAAAAGGTGGTGCAAGCCTTTTATCATATACATCTTGCCAGTTTACTCCAGAAAAGAAACTGTCTCATGATTTCTTTTGCACCATCTGGTCCTCCACCATATTATTTTATTTTTTTTTAATTCTTTTTTTAAAATTTTTTATTTTCAAGCAGAGATACAGAGAGAGAGAGAAAGAGAGAGAGTGAGAGAGTGCACCAGGGCCACCACCTTGTGGGTCTGGTTTATGTGGGTCCTGGGGAATTGAACCCGCAGCCTTAGGCACTGGAGGCAAGTGCCTTAACCTCTGAGCCATCTCTCCAGCCCCTCCACCATGTTATTAAGGCATTTATTAGGATCCTTTATCAAGAGCCCTGAAAGCAATGATCTTGCATCTGAAGAGAATGTTTGAGGAAATTTAATATCTTCCATTAGTTCAAAAAGTTTCTCACAATCCTGGTTGTAGAAAGGTAACCTCCTACACATCATCTCATACAAGACAACCCCTAGGCCCCAGCTGTCTACTGCTCGGCCATAGTCATCATCTTCAAACACCTCTGGTGCCAGATACTCTGTTGGACCACAGAATGTCTTCATGGTGGCTGCATCTGTGATCCTTTCTGTAGAAAGTCCCAGATCTGTAATTTTCATCTGGTCATCTTTTTCCAGCATCAGACTCTCTGACTTGAGATCACTGCACACAATCTTTCCACAGTGCAGACAGTGCAAGGCAGAGATAATTTCTGCACCATAGAAACATGTATGGTCCTTGGAAAACACCCACTTTCTGGACAAATGGAAAAACAGCTCTCCCCCATTAACATATTCCATCACAAAACAGTCTTTTGTCTGGAAGGAATAATTCAAAGATGTTAAAGTTGGATGCCTAGTGTTCTCTCTAGTGACTCTGCTTTCAGTCAGAGCGTGTCATCCTTCGCAATACTGACTTCTTTCTTGAGAATTTTCACAGCATAATATTTTCCACTTGCCTTTTCTCAAACCAAAATAACTTTCCCCACAGTGCCTTTACCTAGTAGCTTCAAAGAGTCAAAATCATTCATTGCCTTTCTTTTAGGATGGGTTGTAGAAACATCCATCTCTTTCTCTCCCATATTACCAATCTGTGAAGCTGGACTACACTTCATTCTCTCCTCTTCTTGCCTCTGCAGTCTGTCTGCTGCAGCCTAGATAGCTTCTGTCCGTTCTTCCCTTTCCTCTCTATAACAGTAGTCCACTGGAGACATCTGATGATAAATGTGTTTGGCTTTGGTTGTTCTGTTTTCATTAACTGGCATTTGCCACTGAGAGGTTGTTGAGGGGATAAGGTAAATCCACATCTTGAGGTTTCTCGTTATAGCCTGTGAATGAGCCATCTGTCTTCAAAAGGAAATGGCTTGACCTCCAGTTTTTATATATTCTCCCTCTTCTGTACCCAGCCTTCTTTCACTATGGTAACATCGCTCATGATGGCTCCCCTTGGAGCCCTCAGCTTGCAGAAACAGTCCTTTGTGGCCTCAGCTTTAGAGTTTGGATTCTCTGCTGTTGCTGCTGCCCTTCCCACTCTCCCTGATGACTCAGCCTGCAAAGGCTGTGGTGGCAGCCTTGTAGCTGCTGGGAAGGTGGTGGAGGGTGGAGCTTAGGGGAGGGGAGTTGGGGGAGGGAAAAATTCAGGGATTCCCCCCTCCTTCCTCCTCCCCTCCTGTCTTCTTCCCACCCTGTAGAGCCTCTGGCCCCCTGGAGCCTGGTGATACTGGCAGGACAAGTAATGTTCAATACATTTTCTGATTCTTCAAAAAATGTGTAGAATGCTGTAAGCAGTCAGCACAAAGTACCTCTGAAAATAAGGCAGGAACATCTGGCCCAGGCTTTCCAACTACTAAATCAAATTTAAATGAGTATTTCCCTTAAACATACTTAGAGCAATCATACGTGGGCTTTCTGCTTGCCTTAGATATAAGACAGAGCTATCATCAAGTCCTGGATGTGTTCCTGGATCCCACAATTATCCTGGGAAAACACTGATGGAAAGTACGCCTGTGCCCAATTGCTCCTGGTGCAAGGCTCCTCTTGATACCTTCACCCCATTGTTATGTCATGAAACTTCCCAGTCCTAAACAAAGCCTCTGTGACAAACCACACCCCAATACCTTGCAAATATCCTTCCTTGCCTTCCCTACTTGTAATGACACTCTAATGAAGCTGCCACTGTAGTGATTCTTTGAAATGAATGTTGCTATCTGTCGTAGTCAGCCACACACCGCTGAGATGAATCTCCAAACTACGCACGACTATGGGGAGGAAAATATTTATTGAAAAGATCCAGAGGAAGAAGTTAAGGAAAGGGTGGCCCCCTTTCACAGAAGCAAGCAGAGAGAGAGAGAGAGAGACAGAGAGACAGAAGCCCACCACCAGCACCAAGCAAGCACACTCCAAACTGACAAAAGGAACTCCAGGTTTCAGCTCAGACTGCTTTTTGCATATGTATAGCTAAAATTCCAGACCCACCCCAGAAATACCTTAGGGCTGAACCCTAGGATCTGGCCAAGGTGACACACTTCCTCTAGCCAGAACTGGCTGGAGACAATTTACAATTTTAATAAACCCTTAATTCTTTTGGGGGACATTTATTCAAAACTACCACACTATCCTTCCAAAATTCATATGCTGAGGTCCAAGTGCAGGTGGGATAGGGACTTTGGAAGGTAATTAAGCCATAAGAGTGGAGTCCTCACGAATGAGTTTAGTGCCTTTATGAGAAGAGATTTGAGAAGACCCCTTTCTCCAATGTTTGGAGGAGAATCCTCACCAAGAGCTTAGTCAGCCAGAACCTTGACCTTGGACTTCCTAGATTCTGTAGCTGTAATAAATTCTCATTTTTAAACCATATAATCAATAACATTTGTTATAGCAGTCTAAACTAAGACAAAGTAGTTTCCCTTATGTCAGTGAAAAATAAATTCAACTTTTCTTTATTAAAAAAGAAGAAAGAAGTATGTGTTGCTCTTTCTCTTTAAACAATCAGGCCCTTTGTTAAGTAGTTAGGACTTCTGTAAGTCTTGTCATCTAGCATTCTGCTCTTTGTCCTTCCAAGTTGATTAAATCAAGCTCTGTATTGCTGACTGCACCAATTCAGTACAGTGTTAGTTGCTGTCACTCTTCAATAAATATGCTTGTAGC
>PVHP010015192.1:0-11377 GCA_004024765.1 Zapus hudsonius
GAGAGAGAGAGAGAGAGAGAGAGAGAGAGGAGAGAGAGAGAGAGAGAAGAGGCAGTGCCTGTAAGATGCTGATTCTAGCTCTCCCTGTTAGATGTGACCAAGATGACTCATTGTGCTCCGTAAGTTTAAATCATTAAAGCAGTCTTTGACCCCAAACTCTTCTTCTCTGAGTGTACTCGGGGAGAGTCCAAAAGTGTAAGGTGGAGTAAAATGTCAACATCACACTGTCCTCAGTTTGACCTGCACATTGTGCACGTGAGAAACAAAAATGCAAACTTTAATAAAAATGTCTCTCCACCCAGGTTCCATTGATGTGAGTGTAAATAAGAGAGTTTCCAGTATGTTTTATTATGGTGAATAATATTGAAGTATTACTGTCATGCATGAGGAACATAAAGCCATTGTGATGTCGTAGGTCTCAAGGTAGGACCTAGGCTGGCCCAGGACATGCGCTTAGTAGACTAGTGAAGGAGTCTTTATAAGGAGGATTACAACCCGAATGGAGTAAAAATTCTACTGTTCTCCAGGCCTCCCTGAATATCGTACTCTTCTGATCCTGCATTTACTGCTTGGGAAAGTCACTTAATCTCCTTGAGAGTCGATTTTTTCAATAGTAGAATGCATTACAATGCATTCTATATTATATGCATGATGGTATATAATTAAATAGGTGTAGCACATATAAAACTCTGAACTTCACTTAAGTAACACAAGTCATATATGCCTCCAGTCCGCCTCTGACAGGAGTGAGGGCTTCAAGGCACAGCATGAAGTGAGCGTGGCTGGCCTCCCAGCCTCCCCCCTGTCATCATAGGATGACATCATAGGATCCCCCCCCCTTACCATCAGTCACTGCCAGGCCCACCCAATACAGAGATCGGGCTCCTCACTTACTTCTGATAATATTTCCACTTTTATGGCATTGTGTAAATTGGAAAATTACTGAAGACAAAGAAAATGATTGCATCTTGGAGTGTGGAACCCTGCACTGAAAGTCTGGGTGGCTTTCAGTTTGTTTTTTAGATCTTTCGACTTTCAACTGTTGGAAGAGGCAAATCCTTGGTGAAAGGGCACAATTAGATTTATTCGAAACCATGCTTGCCTACCTAGCACACGCGATGCCTTAGGTTCCATCCTCAACATTGCCAGAAATGAGAAAATAAACCCTAAGTAAGCCAGGGGGAGAGAGAGCCAGGGAGAGATTAAAAAGTCCCGTAGTACCTCAGCCTTGTAGTAAGAGTTGCCTGCAGATATATGTTCAGAGTATGTGTGCCCAGAAGGGTCACGGGAATTCTCTAGAAAGGGCTTTGAGGGGGAAGTACCACTTGAACTGGGGCTTTGCAAGTTAGAATTTGTACACACAAGATGAGAACTGGCTTTCCCACAGAGCTCAAATTATTGACTTTGTCCAGACCAGGATTTCCTCTTTCCAGACCTCCCCCCCCTTAAATGTCTTTCATTTCCACTATCCCACATACCCTAGGGAAAGACACAGAAATAGGAAGTTCTCGCAAGATACCAGGATTTTAAAAACGTGTTGCTGAGTTACACCTTCTTAGAGTAAATTGAGCCCCTCCCTTGCTTTCCTGGGCCCTCCTTCTCAGGAGAGCTCCAGCACCGAGGAGGCTGTCTGTGCGGAGTAAACAAGGAGACGCTGGAGCTCAGTGAAACCGTCCTGGCTGGAAGGTCAACACAGCACTGAGAGGCAAGGGCTGGAAGACACAGACACGTGTCTATTGGAGGCATGTGGTCTATTCAAAGACAAGGAGGAGAGGTGCTGGCTGAGTCAGCTGTAGAAAGAATTTAGGGGTTCTAGGGCTATTCCAGTGCTCACCCACCATGACACCCCTGTCATGTCTTCGTGCCTGGATTCATTGAACCGCAAAGCTTTTTAGGACTGAAGCACTTAGCAATGACTCAGTTTTGCTTTGACTTTTGCTCAACTAATGTAGATCCATCCACTTACTGCATTTGGACTTTTTGTTTGTTTGAGATAGGGTCTTGTATGGCCCAAGCCTCATTTCACCATCCTGAGTGCTGAGATTACTGGGCATGTACCACCCAAACTGGATATCAGGGTTTTTAAGGCTTAGATTATTAGAACTTAAAGTACTTAAAAGAAGGCAAGAGGAGGCATACAAACAGCTCCTTCCTATGAGAAGGCAGGAGCAAGGTAAAGCCCACCTTGAGATAAATGTGCTCTTTTATAGGTTTTGGGTGGGAGCTGAGCTAACCAGCCCTAGCATTTGGTTTCTACATTGCTATACTTATTTAAGAGAGTGAGAAAAAATAGACAGATGAGAGAGAGAACACCAGGGCCTCCAGCCACTCACTGCAAACAAACTCCAGAGGCATGCACCACCTTGTGCATCTGGCTTTATGTGGGGTACTGGGGAATTGAACTAAGGTCCTTCTGCTTTAGGTAAGCATCTTAACCACTGAGCCCAGCTCTTCAGCTCAGCTATCAGAGATTTTGATGTTACTTTTGCTTTTCTTGTTGTGTATGGCCTTAAGGTGCCAGGATGTAAGGAAAGGGTCTGTTGTGTCTCCTCAGCTAGTGTCCTTGACACTTGAACTCTATAGGAGGTGTCTTTGAGTGGGTACGTAAAAGAATGTTCAGATTGGAAGGCAGCCGCATTGCTGTGTGCGGTTGTTCTGAATCTGAGATTTATGTGTTCCACTTTTGTAAATTAATCTTCAATTAAAAAAAAAAAAACAAGAGCATACTCCGGTGAGCTCACTTGTAATTCTTTGGCTATTTCAGTAGTGGTGAGTGTGCCGTGGTGACTGTGGTGGCCAGCTGTAGAGCGGGGACATACGCTCTCTAGCTCTCAGCCTTCCTTCAAATACTTTCTCCCTCCACCCATGTAGTCTTCATTTTCTTCTGGCTCTCTCCCAGTCTCCCCATCCCTGGTTGGGGACACTGGTTCCTACCATTAGGCAGGAGAATGACTGGAACCCAAATGCACTGGACTGAGGACCTAGTAGTAGGACCTGGGAGGGTGACACTCACAGTAACACAGCTGCTGCTCTCATAAGTGCCAGCACTATGCTAAGTGCTTTCCCTGGGTTGTCATAGTAGGCCTCTCTGTCACCCCTTCCTTAGAGAGGTCATATAACTATGTCCTGTAATTAAGGCCAAAATTATAACCCTGACACTTGACCCCCAAAGTCAGGGCTCTCGGACCATATTTTATATAGCTGGTTAGGAAAAAAAAAGAGGAAGATCCTTTATTGGTTTTTTGAGGTCGGGTCTTACTCTAAACTAGGCTGACTTGGAATTCACTATGTAGTCTCAGGCTGGCCTGACGAAAATGTTCCCCAGTTGCCCTTGGGGATGCTTGCACTTCCAGTGCATGGGTGTGTGGGATGTTAGTTATCTCAAGAAACTCCTGCCTCTAAAGATACTAAATAAATTTTGCAAACTCAAAGGATCAAAACAGTAAAGAAGGGCTGCTCAGTGGTTAAGGCACTTACCTGCAAAATGTTAAAGAAAAATGAAAATGTTTATAATGTCTTGCTAATGCAACTATTTTGTGTCTGCGTGTGTGTGTGCATGCATGCATGCGTGCGTGCGTGCACCCGCGCGTGTGCACACAAATGTGTGGAAGCTAGAGACAATCATGGTGTCATTCCTCAGGAGCCATCTACCTTTTTTGAGACAGGGTCTCTCACTGGTCTGAACCTCACCAATTAGGCTAGACTTGCTGACCAATAAGCCCCAAGGGTCCACCTGTCTCCACTTCCTCAGTGCTGCGGTTATAAACACATGTCACCGTGCTTTCTATGTGCTCCTTGTGACTGAACTCAAGTCTTCAAGGTTATGTGGCAGATTCTTGACCGACTGAGCTCTCTCCTCATCCTGATTTTGTTTTTTACGTCTTTTAATTGTACCTACATTTTAATGTTATAGTTACTGTGTGCTTTATGAACAATTTCTTTTTAGCAAACATTTGTTGATGTCAACAGTCCATTTTGTCAGCTTTCTGTTTTGCCTAAGTCTTTCCCAAATGGTAGGCTCTGAGGTTTCCAGGCATGCTGAGGTAGCTATTATTCTGCCCGCCATCCCTACAGAACTAAGAAATTTAGTTAAGGCTATTTCCTGAGAGGAAGACTGTCAAATCAAAATTGCTAAGAAGAGGGCATCGGAAGATAACGTAGGTGCAAAGTCAGCAATGTCTTCCCTCCTGGTAAGGTGCTACCACATACATGTTCAGGCATTGCTCACGTATGTAAACATCATGCGTGTAAATAAATGCTAGGTATGGCCCAATAGCTATAGCTATAAGCAGCAAGAAGTATGAATCTATAAATTACCTCTTTTTAAAGTTGTCCAACATAAAACTATCAGTGTTTGTGTATTAGATTCTCAGATTCAGAGCACAGTGGTTAAGTCTTTTCTGTCCCATAGGGTTGGCAGCCCAAACAAATGCTTTTCAGCACATGGACACACAGGACCTTTACAAGTGTTAGAAATAGTTCAAATACAGATGAAAAAGCAAGAATAATTTAGTGACATCCTATGATTCATAGTTATCAAGTATAAATCATTCAGTATTTGCTTTGTATCTTTTTCATTGACTTTGTTAAAGAGATGACATATTAGAGCCAGCTGAAGTCCCCTGGGTGTGTATGTGGAGGGGCTTCTGCCCTTTTTCCTCCAGGTGACCAGGATCATATGCATGAATATATGGTTACTATACATATTCTTTCGGAGCTTGCTTTATAAAGGTAACATTGTGTTTTAGCTTCATCTGTATCGATACAGTAGACTTGGCTCTTCGTGTTAACTGTATGATACTCCTCCTAGGAGATGCTGGCAGGCATTTGTTTTAAACTTTTTCTACTTCCATCAACAGAGTTCAAGTGAAGATCTCTAGTTATGTGCAAGCCGCTTCCTCCAGGTCACCTACTAGGAAGGAACTGCTTATTGGTAGGAGATGCAAGGTGTCAGCTTAGTTAATTACCGCCGGATTGCTCTCCAGCATGATTCTCAAAGCTCACACCCCTACCAGCACACAGTAAAGCAGCTTTTCATTTTGCCAGCGGTGAGCACGATTGGACATCTCACTGCTTGAATTTGTAGTTTTCTTATATTCCCCACAAAGAAACTGTTCATCCCTCAGCTTAGTTTTTTATTGTCTTAAGTCTTCATTCTATTGAAAGGTAAGAGCATTTAATGTATGCTAAATTGCCTCATGTTAACCTGCTACAAGTGTCTTCTTGGCATAGGTGACTTCCGTTGTAATTTGCTTGTGGTGTCTCTGCTGTGGAAACTTTATGTTTTGATGTAATCGTGCCTGACTCATGCTGTTCCGTTCTGTCTAAGACTTTCTGGACAATACTTTTTTCCTTTTTTTGCAGTGCTGGGAATCAAACCCAGCCCTTGCACAGACTAGGCAAATCAGGTAATTTCTTGCCCCATAGTGGACATCAGCCAGTGTTTGGTCTTTAGACAACTTGTGCTTGACTTTCTTGCTTTATTATGAAGAACTGTATCTTGAGATTTTTCTGTCAGACTCACTCACTGAGAGCTGGTTTATTTCTGCTTCTCACATTCTAATTCCGAGAATCGCTGATAAAGATGTCACAGCACGTTGGCACGGGGAGCTCCGCCTGGGTGAGAAGAAGATAGTGATCAAGGCCATGGCCAGAGTTGATTCTTGACTCCACTTCAGTTTTCCCAGGACTTAGCAGGCAGGGCGCAGGCTGGCCCTGGATCTGCTCAGGGCTTCTTGCCTCAGGGTAAGAGGTATTTGATGACGAGGAGCCGTGACTGGTGGCTACGGGCGAGGATTGGCATTTCTCAAGAACTTCTGAAAACCTGGTCTTCTCCTTAAATGTTCCTAAACTTAGATTCCTTTCTTTGGCCTTTTGTTTTCCACCTGGGACCATGTTCTCTTGGCACAGTCAGAGCTTAGGTCTAAACTGTTCCCCTCCAGGCTGGTGGTCGGAATCCTCTCCTCAGCTGGTAGGACTGGGTGCAGAGGCAGAGGTGGATTCTCACTGGAAGAAGGAGGTTGCTGGGGTGCAGGCAGCCCGGCTCGTTCTGGCCCAAGCTTTCTGCTTCTGGTCCCCTGTGAGAACCCGAGGCACAGCCCTGCTGCCGTGGACTCTCCTGCCCTCCCACCATGAAACCATGCACCACAGGAAAGGCTTCTGCCAGGTATTTGGCATACAGTGGGAAGAGTGAACAGGTAGAGCCGCCGTGACGGCAGTAAGTCCCGTCCCTGGCCATGAAGTGCCCTGTACTCGGGGCCTAGACCCTGGCTCAAAGCCAGAAGTTCCCCAGCGCTGCAACGCCATCTGTTCTGTGCTGGTTTCAACAGATTTCTGAGGCTTAAACCTCCCGAGGTGGGTTTGAGGTGCAGCCGCTCCAGCGTCCCTGTGATTCTGACAAGTGACTTCTTTAGCCTGAGCCCAGGGGAGAGACAAGACCCTCTAGGAAGCAGTGGCATTTCCAGCAAGTCATTCAAGTGTGACCCCAGCTTTGCAAATCTTTGGGCTGCATAATTCCCATTTAGCTTTGACTCTGTCACGAAGCTGGGACAGATTACACGACACGCAGGCAAGTCTCCTTCATCACTAGTGCCAGGCTAGACCATTCAACAGCTAACAACGTGCGCCCTGGGCGGGTGGTGCAGAGTACAACCCCTACGGTCATACAAGTGAACTTAGCTTCTCCATACTGCCTTGCCTGTGTTTGGCCCAAGCTTGACCAAAACACTAACATAGTAACCTCAGATGGCTCGGGCTATCCAAAGGACCCTAAAATTCTAAATGATCAGAACAGAAAACAATTTAGAAATTATTCACTCTGTTATTTATTTCACCTAGATAAGCAGAATGAAATCCAGAGAGTGAAAGGAGCTCACCCAGTGGCACATGGTCTGGGGCCTAGGTCCCCAACTCATGACTTGCGTTCATTTCATTGTGCCACGCAGCTCCTGGGCCTTGCAGACGTTCACACGTCAGTGTGATGCTGTGCTCTCCCTTTCTCCTGTCGGCTTCATATGAGTGAGCCCCCTAAAG
Source organism: Zapus hudsonius (assembly GCA_004024765.1). NCBI lineage: Eukaryota > Metazoa > Chordata > Mammalia > Rodentia > Dipodidae > Zapus > Zapus hudsonius. The sequence goes on from PVHP010015192.1 coordinate 7,033, forward strand.
TTCAACCCCCTAAGGGACCCCTTTCGTTGGCTGCAAGTATACATTCTAAGGAGAATGAACTATAAGTGTAATGTATTATGAAACACCCAGACCCCCTTAGTAGGCGCTCAGATTAAAGGAGCACAAAAGAACCTCTATTTTACACTGAAATTGCTATGTTAAAGTTTAGATTTACCAAATAGTTGAATTAAGGTATAATTACTAGCATTACTAAAACATTTAGTCACTCTGCAAAAGCGTTCACCATAGGTTCCTCTCCTCAGCATTTAACGTGCACTTCAAGTGAGGCTTGATCAATGGAAAGTCCTCTGACACGCAGCTTTCCAGGAACACAACTTTCGTAGGAACAAAAAGCCTGCAAGTGCTTTGTTTAAGCTATATTTTGCCCACAACACCAAGATCCTATTAGACAGCAAGTTCCTTGTTTCAAGAAATGCTTGGGCTCAAGAGGCCCAGGGCAGATGAAGTCAGGGCAAGACACAGTGATTCAGATAAAACTGTAGTTTTCAGGGGAGAGCTGATTTTACATGGTAGCTTAAGTCCACCCAGAAGCTCACCGCATGGACAGGAAGGCCAAGCCAGTCACCTCTCTTACCTGACTGAACAGTGCCTGAGATGATGTTCTCAGGAGGGCTAACTCTGCACGGAGCCAGTTGCTCTGAACTTCCACACTTGGGTTAGATTCTCGGCTCCGTTCTCTTAAGGTCTAGCACCTGCCCATTGACCACTCTGGAGATTTTAGAAGTAGGAGGACTTGGAAACAGAGCCATGCTGTGGTGTTCCATGCCGGGGAGCCAGGCCCAAGGCAAGAGCACTGACCGTCTGATGAGCCTTCTCATGTGCCTCTCAATTTGAAATTAACATGGTTCCCTTTCCCCCTTCCTCCTCCTCCTCCTCCCTCCTTCCTCTTCCCTTCTTCCCCCCTCTCCCTCTCTCTATCTCTCGCTCTTGTTCTCTGTTTTTTTCTCTCTCTGAACATTAATCCATCTCTCCCACTACTGCCTGGAATCTCCGACAGCTATGTCCCCACACCTCCAGATAAAAACAACAGGTATTAATCAAAGCATTTGTTCAGTGTAACTGGCAGCTTGCTGGCCTGACCAAGGCTGGTGCCCTTCCATGTTTCTCCCGATGTTTTTCTGGCACCTCTGCCCACTCAGTAAGGATGTACATTAGGATCCCCTGGTGCGTTTTAACTCAGCCCCAATGTCTGGCTCCACCCCAGCAAGCATGATTCAGTAGGTTCCCCAGGCACTGGTTTATCTCAGGGTTCTCCAGGTGGGTGGGTTGTGTTGCAGAGTTGGGAGCCAGGGTCACGCAGTATCACGTGTCAGTATTCTTGTATCCTCGCCGAGCTGATGTGCTGGTTGATGGGCAAAGCTCAGGCAAGTGGAGTTCTCGGAGGCCAATAGACGCTGCCTCGCCTCCCCTGCCCTCTCACCCAGTGCCTCTGCCCACTAAATTTAAGAAAATGCATCTAGACACCACTTTCTAGAATGGAATGAAACAAATGCTCTTGTCCTGAAAAATGGCCTCATCCCAGGTGAAGGCCGGGGAACATAAAGGCTAACAACACAGACACCCCTGGGCCAAACACTACTCCTCAGTGTTGTTCTTGTATCAAGATGCCTGTTTGCAGAGCTCTGGAAGGGGGATCTCTGAAGCTGGGGGAGGGCAGCGATGTATTGTAAAATGCCCACTGTTTTATGGGGAGAAAGGCTCCAGGGTGTCTCACTGCACGGACTTAGGAAGAAGCTAATTATAAACAAGGGCCTCGCCTCAGTTTGCAAGGTTGGAGAGAGACAAATTGTAAGCAGCGTAGGAATTATTTATTACCGTGATGATAAGGGAGATCAAGTGCCCTGTCTCTGTTTTCGGGTGCTCACAAGAGTTTCGGGTTTAAATAAGGAAGAAGCAAAAGTGAGGGTAAGGAGCTCACATAAGTCTGGTTCAGCGGGATCTCAGGTCTGGTTCTGTGCAGAAGTCATTGTCACCGTAGGAGACACTTTGGTTCCCATCAGAGCCTGCTAGCTCACTTACCGACTCCTCTTCTGGGAGGCCCACCACTCCTGGAATCTTGAAAACATTCTCATCACTCTTCCTTCTTTCAGTCTTTAAGGAGAGGGGCGGTGCCTTTAGGGCTAAGGACCTGCTTTTAGACACTCCTTCAGTGATTGCTATGCCTACCCGCAGAGCTGAGCAGGAATGTGACCCAAAGTTCCAGGTAGTTAAGAGACAGATGCCAAATGAAGGTGGAGATGCCAGGCTTTCTGGTGTTTGTAGTCCCCCAGGGCCATCTGCAGGCCCCAGCAAAGAGTCAGTGCTAGAGAGCATGCTTCACATCGCAGGTGCTCTGGGGTGGATGGAGAAGCTGGGTGTTCTGTTCAGTGGCACTGGTGTCCTTCTGTGTGTATGTCCTTCAGCCATTGGCTCTGTTCCTGTTTGTCTCCTGCCCACCCGGTAGCTCAGCTCCATAGCTGGGGCCAGAAGCTGACTACAAGGACTCCTCATTTACCCACCTAGGGACAGCTTCCTCGACACCTTCGGGAGCACTCTCCTTGGAGCTGCCCTTAGCTGCCTTCACTGCAGGGGTGTGGGGCCATTTTCTCTCAGCATGGAAATCTGCAGTAATTCTAGTGACCCAGGGGCCTCGAGACAGAAGCTCTCTGGGACAGAAGCTCTTCAAGTGCACCAAGTTCTGGGCTCATTCGCATCTCCTAGGAGCTCTTGAGAGAAGTGGAATCTCAGAGCCAAACCCACTTTCTAAATTTTGCTAAAGAAAAATTCTGAGGTGGGACCCAGCCATCTGCTCTAACGAGCTTCCACGACACAAGTTTGAGATGCACAGGCTTGGTGTGTTTTGTGTGTATCATATACTTATTGCTATAGTTGCATTTCCTGTCTGTTACATTTCATCTATATGCTGAAACTTTCCCATCTAACTGTAACTAGTGAGAAATGACCTTGGGTGAAATGATCAGTTTGGACAGTGATCTCAGTGTTCCAGTGCTTTCCAGGAATCCTGTCCCACACGAAGGGAGGTGTGGATTGCACGGTGTCTTTGTGCATCCGTCCCCAGTGGCTCTAGGCAGAGAGGCAATCAGCTCGTTTGAGGGGATCTGTGTATATACAAGCCAGATGACTGGTGGTTTCCCTGACACTGAACTCTCAATACTGAGGAAAAGCCTTTATATGCCACTTAGAAATTTTCTGAAGAAAAGATAATTTCCTTGCAACCAAGTAATTCTTGGTCCACGTTGAATTACTCATCTAGCCTTACTGTTCTGATAACCGAAGAACACTTAGTGAAATAAAACATGAGACTCCTAATATGGGCCTTAGCCCAGTCATGATGTTCTTTTAGTGTCTCTGTTCTGCAGGATTAAAAGACTAATTAAATTGGCCTATCTAATTTAAGCCTAAGTATGCATGAAAATAGGAAACATCCATAAAAGTGCATATTAGCTCAAGATGCAACAGACTTCCAGAAGGGAAAGAAAATATATAGAATCTGATTAGGATTTTTTTTTTAAGAAAGGGGAGTGGTAACCCTCATTTCATTGTGCTGTAACATGAAAGAAATCTTAAACCCAGAAACAATCATATGTCAAGAAGTATATGTACTTACTGTGCTATTGTGGGTTCTTTATGGACTGTTACATTGTTTAGAACCATAGATGGCTTTTATTTTGTGAAAAGATATTTTAATCACACTGTATGGAAGGAGAAATACACAGTAATTTTAAGCTATTGGAAATACAATGTTCTCTTACCCATTACTGCCAATACTTGAGTATTTTATTCAATTAGTAATGATTAGAACTGTCAATAAGAGTGTTGGAAGGAAGTTGGAGAGGAAAAAATTACAAAAAGAAGCTTAAGAGTTATTTCCCTGAAGTAACTAGCAATCTTTCTGAGGAAAGAATATGAACAGTACATCAAGCACTCGGAACGGGTATAATTAAATGTTTAATGGATGAATGTCAAGTTGAATTGTAAAGACTCCACACACTATAGTAGCTCAAAGAAAAGAGAATCCCTGTGGACTTTTCTGATGAGGAAAATTTTCATGCAAGAGTGAGATGTTAGAGGACCCATGATTTCAAGTAGGAGAGGGGAGAAAGACCCCTGTGGAGAAAGGGAAGCAGGCCTCTAGCTCCCAGAGAGGAGAAGATGGGAAGGAGGGAGGGAAAAGAAAGCAGCCCACCCCCAAGCAGGCCTGTGCTGAGAGGAAGCCCAGGCCAGCCAGTGTGGGAGGAGTTCTCTGAGCTCCTGCTGACAGCCTCGTCTGCCGGGCAGGGTCTCCGTGGCGGCCTCTTTCCATGCTTCAGGCAGGTGTTCTGTC
>PVHP010015192.1:11477-37129 GCA_004024765.1 Zapus hudsonius
TCTCTCTCTCTCTCTCTCTCTCTCTCTCTCTCTCTCTCTCTCTCTCTCTCTCTCTGTCTCTGTCTCCTCTGCTTACAAATAAATTTTTTTTGAAAATGATTTAGCCAGGCATGGTGGCACATGCCTTTAATCCCAGTACTTCAGTACTTCAGAGGTGGAGGTAGGAGGATCACTGTGAGTTCAAGGCCAGTCTGAGACCCCATAATGAATTCCAGGTCAGCCTGAGCTAGAGCGAGACCCTACCTCAAAAAGCCCCCCTCCCCCAAAAATAAGACTTACTTTACATACAGTAAAATTCACCCTTTCTGGCATCTAGTCCTGCAGGTTTTGACAAACACACAGGGTTTTGACAAACACTCCAGGCCGAAGCGTGGAGGCATTTGATCACCCCAAGATTTCAAGATTCTTTCCCTTCCATTGTCGGGTCCTTTGCCCGTGATCAGCCCCTAGTCACCACAGATCTCTCATCAGTGCATATAACTTGGCTTTTCCAAGAATATAACTTACATAGAATAATACAATCTGGATGCGGCCTTTGACGTCTCCCCACCCCACACAATCCTTAGTCGGTTCCTTTCTATCGCTGAGTAGAACGCCACTGCGTGAACATACGACAGTCTGCCTCTCAGTTAACTGTTCCCAGCTCTGAATACTTGCATATAGGTGTTTGGATATAACGTTTCATTTTATTTGAATAAATATGTAGAAGTAGGATTGTTAGATTACTGAGGGTAATTGTTAACTTGATCTCATAAGAAACTGTTTTCCAAAGTAGAAGAACCATTTTGTATCCTGGTCAGTAAAGGGGATGTTGAGAATCCTGAACACCTTCTGGCTAATGACTGGTCAAGTTAGGTTTCTCTTCCAGAAATTAACTGGAGTTCTTTTAAACTGCAAATAAGGGGGAAGGATTTTGAGTGAGCTTTTAATTCATTGATTGATTAATTAATGGAGACAGGGTTTCAGAGAGCCCCAGGCTGGCCTGCAGCTGAGGATAACTTTGAACTCTGATCCTCCTGACTTCACTTCCAAGTGCTAGGATTATAGAAGTGTGCCCCGCCCAGTTCTGTGCCTCTCTGGGGATGGAACTTGGGGCTTTTTGCTTGACAGGCAGGTACTCTAACCCACCAAGCCCTAGTCTCAGCCCTGAGGAAGGTTTTCGGAAAACACTGGGCTCCACGGTTTAAGAGGAATATGGCTGCCCTACTCTTGCTGGGTGGACACCTATTTTGGACAGATCCTTTGGGCTGGACTGCTAGCCAGAGAGGCTGAGGCAATTCCAGGTTGAAGGATGGTATCTTCCCGAGCGCTGACATCGTGTTTTTTCAGGAAGGTGGTTTTTAAAAACAAAAGAGAGAGTACACACACACACACACACACACACACACACACACACACACACGCTGTTTTCCCATCTCAATTCTACTTTTATAGTAATAAGACTTTATTTTGGCATTGCTAGCTGGTTGTTTAGAAGAAAAAGAATGTGTGTGTGTGTGTGTGTGTGTGTGTAACCTCAGGGCTGAGGAGGGGGTGACCCGGAGAAGAGCATGGCCTGTCCTCATGGCTGCCCTCACATCTACTAGGTCCACAAGAGCTCTGGCCATCACACCAGTGTCCATGGTGTCTTCATACTGGATCACTGTTTGCAGCTTCCTCAGAAAGGCCCAGTACCTGCCCCAACATGAGGTGTGTCTGCTTAGCAGGAGGTAGGGTGGAAGTAAGGGGAGCTCACTACTTGGTCACTAGGAACCAAAGGACCAGAGTTGAGGTTGTCCTACATAAAGCAAACCTACCTGCTTTCTGAAGAAGTCTGGATTCACTTGGACTCAGGGCCATTGTTCATTGATGGTCATTGTTCTTTTACCTCTTTCTTTACCTGTCTCCTTGTCTTACCTTGTGCCCTTGCTGTTGATTTTCTTCTCCTTCCTTCCTTCCTTCCTTCCTTCCTTCCTTCCTTCCTTCCTTCCTTCCTTCCTTCCTTCCTTCCCTCCCTCCTTCCTTCCATCTCAAGCAATCTCATCACACCCATCCAGTCAGCTTCTGGGAACCTAGCATGGGGCTCCAGATCTCTTTTGGAAAGGCTGTAGTTATTCCTTTAGCCTTCTTTCCCCCCTTTGTTTGAAAGGGGATCTCACTATGAACTGTGTAACCCAGGCCGGCCCCAAACTCATAGCAATCCTTCTGCCTCCTCCTCTCAGTGCTGGGATTATAGGCTTGTGCTGTCATGCCTAACTATGATTTTTCTTTAAAATATTTAAATTTTAAAATTAAAATTTAATTTTAAACTTAAACTTTAAAAGTAACAAGAGCTCGGGGTTGGGGATTTAGCTCAGTGGATGAGCGCTTGCTTAGCAAGCACAAGGCCCTGGGTTCGGTCCTCAGCACCGCAAAAAAAAAAAAAAAAGTAACAAGAGCTCAAAATTGTCATAGCTAAGAAATGGCTCAGAGGAGACAAAGCTGCTGGAGACACTGGGGGACACTACACAGATGGTTTTGTAAAGCTCTGGATCTGCAGTGATGCAGCCAGGGGCCTCCAGGGCAAGGGAGGGGGTGGATGTCAGATCACTCTACTTCAGTCTTCCCGAACTCTGCCCTTGGTGGCTGAATGCTTGGAATGGCTGGTGTGACCAGCACTGGAAAGGCCTGGGCCTCTCTGGAAGTAGCCCTATAACCTTTTTGGCTGCAGTACTTGTGACAATAAAAGGCTAGTTAACTGAGAGGGGAGGGAACATAAAACCTTACTTGTAGTTTACACTCCTCCGTTCCCACAACTGCCAACTAGCCCCTGGGAACAGACTCACACTGTACACCCTGCAGATAGGTTCTAATACATGTCATCAGTGTGAACAAGGGCAGGAGCCGGCCCTATGGCACACGAGGGCCAGTTCAGGTGCTCTGTTTCCTGTGACTCATCCTGACATCACTAGCCCCAAAGGGACTCTGGCCTCTCTGTTGGCAGGTGCTCCACTTGACCAATCTCCAAGGCTGGGAGCCCTCTCGGAGCCCTCAGCGGGAGGGTGGTAGTGCTCTGAGCTTCCCACATGGGAAGCAATGATTTTTCCTGAGTACCAGAGACTCCACTGACTCAGAGGTCCAAGTGAGCATCTGGAGGGAGGGAAAGGAGGAAGAAAGCAGGCTTCCTGGTTGCCCTGCTCAGCAGGCACAGGCAGGTGAGGCAGGTGAGGCAGGAGCTGCCCATCCTCTTAGGCACATCCTTTGCCTCAGTTTACACAGCGTTGCACTGCTGCTCGCTCTTTTCCCTCTAGAGAGCGTAAGTTAGCCACAGCTTTATCTTCATAGCTGGACAGAGCATGAGCTCTTCCATGAACAAAAGTTTAGAACGAAGAAGAAAATGGTTTATACAGAATTCCAGATGCTCATCTCAAAATGCCATCAGTGTTCTTCTGATTAGATCACATCACGACCTCCACCCTCAGATCTTCTGATGACATCACACACTCCACCCAGACCGTCCCAGCCTCCACCCTCAGATCTTTGACTCAGGAAAATACTTGAAGCCTTGAACCTCTTCCTGGAAGAATTAATCGCTGTTTCCTCTTTCCTGTTTTGACCGTGAACTTTTTTTCAATGTATCGTGTGACTAAACATGTAGGCCATACTCTTTGGCATCACATAAATATTTAGTATTTAAAACTTTCACTGGAAAATGTCATAATCCATTTTCCTCATGGGAAAAATACAAAAACAAGAGCGTTTTGATTTTTTGGTATCTCATTTTGTTCTTTTCTTTCCATTGACCTCGTATTTTTTTTCTCTAACCAGTAAGTCTATAAACCCAAACCAAGGAACTACTGAAAGTCAAAAATGAAGTCCATTCCCAGAGGCTGAGCTCTGGCATGTGCAAGCTCCAACGCGACTTGTGTTTGTACTGGTGACCTCTCTCATTCCTATGGCAAAATACCAGACAAAGGCCTCTTAGGGAAGGAAGACCTGTTTTGACTGACAATGAAAGTGGAGACAGTCCATCATGGAGGGCCAGCATGGTGGTAGGAGCACGGAGCTGCTGGTCACATTATGTCCACACTCAGGATTCAGAGAGAGGTCAATATTGATGCTCAGCTCGCTTATTCCTTTTTATGGAGTCTGGGGCCCCAGCCAACCACATTCAGAATGGCTCTTCCTTCTCAGTTAAACCTCTCTCACACAGAGATGTGTCTTGTAGGTGATTCTCAATCCTGTCCGATTGGCAAAATGACAATCACAGTTCTGCTTCTTTCTGCCAGGTTAGGTTTGAGAGAGGCTTGGCATCCCCCTTTTGATAAGAAGACAGGCCTAAGGAGACTCAGATCTGTGTAAGGACACCAAGCAAGTGTTCAGAAAAGGAGCCCAGAGAAAAAGACCCTGGAACATCCCTGCTGTGAAAAGGCCTCTGTGCCAGGGTGACAGAAGTGCCCACAGGCGCTTAGCTGTGCTTTCTGAATCTGGTCCAGGTAGAGCTGAACCTCGGGTTTCACAGACCTCATCACCACATGTGCCCTGGAATCATCTAGAAATCCATATACCTACACTGTGCTGGATTTTCTTAACCTGAAAGACATTCTGAGAAGGCCAAGGTAGAGGATGCCCATGGCTGCATGTGGCAGCCATGTTCAGTTCTGTCAGCTCTTTCTGTGCAGAAGGAGCGGACAGTTGGGGTAGTGAAGACTTCAGTGGCCAGACCTCCAGCTAAGGTAGTGTGGGGTGTGTTTCCTCTCCATGTAGATTCAAGCGCATCTGTGGTCACAGGGAAAGTTTCCCCTCACCACACACACAAGGAAAAGCGGCCAGGAGATGTTCAATACACAGAGTAATACCCACACAGTGCAGGTTAATATCTGCTGTCCCGCCCCAGCCTCCCTGCAACCTGCCATATTCTTGTACGTGTTGGGGCTGCTGGTGTAAAACCTACCAGGACTTTGAAGATCATAGACAGGATGCAGGACATTTAAAAACATGCCTGGCTCACCAGCTGAGTGTGTGTGTCCAGAAACAGCAGCAGTGTTCTCCAGAGAGAGCCAGGGGTGTGAGGGACAGGCTGGGGTGCTGGCTTCCCAGGGGCCTGGCCTTATGTTCACTGCAGATCCATATACAGTCAGGAAGCCGATGAAGCTTGTCTCCTCACCATCAGCTCTCTGGAAGTGGAGGCAGAAGGATTACAAGTTCTAGGCCAGCTTGGGCTCTAGAGCAAACTCCAGAGCAGCCATGAGCTACATAGCAAGATACTGGCTATGAATGAATGAAATGAAAGTTGTCTACTTTCCTGCCCCCGGGACCCTTGCTGTTGGTACCAGGCAGCCCTCCAACTAGGAAGCCCTCATCACTTAATGCTTTAGATATAGACCAAGCTTTAAAAATACTAAAACACACCACTCCATTGTCCAGCTGTGGTCTATTTCCTTACTGTTCCCTCCAGCCTGTAGCATGGTTTGTACCAGCTAGGTGGCTATACGTTGTTTTCATGGCTTTGTCCATTTCCCCGTGTTGCTCCGTCTTTGCTGGTGGTTTTTAAACTGGTGTAGATGCGGTATAACCATGTCTTCAGACCAAGCTCTTAATGTTAGACAAGGTATTTCTGTTCGTTGGCTCCTCTAGTTATGCAGTAGGGAAAGCTATAAGTTATGAATATATTGCCTTCATGTCTGTTTAATTATTAAATTATAATTCTTTCCTAAGGAATGACCCAGTCAAAAGACACGAATCTCTTTATGTTTGCTAAGTGTTATGATACTGCTTTTGGAAAATGTATGTCAACCAGCTGTGTTTCTGGCTATGATGAGTGAGTTTCCTAGTAGCTTGCCAGGCATGCATAATGCCATTTTTAAACAAGTGTGTTGCTTTATTAGGTATTATACAGCATGTCAGGACTGCTGGTTCGCATTTAAAAATTCCCATATGATTGATTTCTTCTATACATTTTATGTTTTCATATCACTTACACATTTATAAGGATCTTGGAGTTTTTAAGTTTGTTGATGTACAACTTTGGTGGTATTCTTTGTATCTGATCTCAAACTAATGAGGAGAAAGCAACCCAACAAATTCAAGTTCTCTAAGGCAAAACCTCTGGGTTTTCGTAAATGGATCATAGAAAGGAGAAATGTAAGCCACTCTAGACTGATGAGAGTGAAGAGATGACAACCAAATGCAGGGCAAGATTAGCTACGACCTCGTTGATTAAGACCCTAAACTCTGAGCCAGGCGTGGTGGCGCACGCCTTTAATCCCAGCACTCGGGAGGCAGAGGTAGGAGGATCGCTGTGAGTTCAAGGCCATCCTGAGACGACATAGTGAATTCCAGGTCAGCCTGGGCTAGAGCAAGACCCTACCTCGAAAAACCAAAAAAAAAAAAAAAAAAAAAAATCGTAAATTCTGGAGGGCATTTTAGGAGCAACAGAAGAAATTTAAATATGAACTGTATAGTAGATAAATCCTACATAAGTTTATCGGTTCTGATACTGTGCTTAGCTTAAACAGAATGTCTCTGTTCTCAGCGAATAAAGGCTGAAGTAGTTAGGGGAGAAGTGTCACTCTCAATTTTGAATGGCTCATCAAATTATATGTTATATATTATAGTATTCCATAATTTATACATAATATAACATAGGTACATATACATGAAGTATATTTGTGCACACATTTATATTCTCTCACATTTAAATCTCACACACACCCAATACATTACCCTTACCATGAAAACTGCATTTGATTTTTATTTGTTTGGGGGATGATTCTTAATATAAGATTCATACTCTTAGCAAATATTTAAGTATGTAATAAAATTTTGTCAACTTTAGGGGCTGTACTTATACAGTAAATCTCTAGGCCTTATTTGCCTTGACATTTTGTACCTTCCAACTAATACCACCCTGAGTCCAACTTCTTCCCAAGCCCTAGAAATCACCATTCTGCTTCTATGAGTTTTGACTCTTGGAGTCTTCAAATAAGTCATATTGTGGTGAATTGAATCAGCTGTTCCCCATAAACTCATGTGTCTTGAATGTTTGGTTTCTAGTTGATGGCAATTTTGGAGGTGGGTCTTGCTGGAGGAGGTATGTTGTGGGGTGGGCTTAGGGGTGTTAAAACCAGCTCTCTCTTACCAGAACTTGGCTTATTCTCCTGCTGCTGTTTTCCACCTGCTGTGGCAGAGGTGATGTCCAGCCTCTGCTCATGCCATGCTCTTCTCTACCATCATCAAGTGTTGTTTTAATAAAAAAAAAAGAAAAAGGAACAGGAACGGGTTCACTGGTCTTGTGGTGCCAGGAGTGGAGAGCAGAGAGCGCTCCTGCTGTCGGCCCCAAGGCACGCGGGCTGGGCTGGGACGAGGCACTGATCCTGGGAGGCGGGGTGGCTGCTGTCCAGGGCCAGGTGTGCTGCTGGCTGGCTAGCACTGGGTTGCAAGCCCACTCCATATCTGCAGCACGGAGGGGACCACGAGGAAGGAGGGAGCTGGCATCCTCCCAGGGCCTCCGCGGGCAGGGGACCCAAAACCGGGCACCCATGGAGTCTGTGGGCTTGAGAGTCCGAGGAAGTGTCATAGCTCTGTGTGTGTTCAGCTCTGGAATCATGGCTTCCTAGAGCAAACACAGTTCCCCATGTGTTACAGCACAGTAACGGGCAAAGACCCGGGAAAAAGCATCCATGGCAAGAAGTCCCATGATAAGAAATCTCAATCTCATTTTATTGTAGCAGCATCATGGGTTAAATAGAAATTGAGGAGGAGGGAGGGAAAGAAATGGACAACGGGGATTGGCAGAAATCAGCAACCTGTGAATACCTGCTTTGCGTGTGGATGTGAGCTTGGGCACGTATCAGATGGTGGGGGTAGAACTGCCACCTTCTAGGCACAGCTGGCGTGCGAACCTGGCTCTATGTGGCATGCTTTTTGGGGGGGTTGGGAGTCTCAGAGTTGAAGGTGGAGATAGGGAAACACTTACTGGGGTTAGCCACCAGGGTTTCTAACCTATTCTTCAACACCCTCTTAACTCTTTGTCCTCCGTGCCCTCCTTAAGCAATACCAACAATCAAGCTTCCCCTCAGGACTGTAAGACAAAATAAAAACTTTCCTCCCATCAGCTGCTTTGAGTCAGGTGCTTTATCCCAGCAGCCAGAAGGGAACTGCATACAGCAGGTGTCATGTGGTGATCTATGAATGGCTTGTTTCACTTAGCACAAAGTCCTTCCAGTTTATGCATATTATCCTGGGTGACATGTCTCCTCGATTTTATGGCTTCATGTCACTGGCACATTTCTCTTTATCGATTCATTCATCAACTTATGTTGCCTCTCTACCTTGTCTACTGTGAATAATGTTGGAATGAACCTGGGGGGGCAGATAGCCCTTTAGAAGCCTTTCTACTTTCTTGCAGGACTCCCTACTGCTCTCCACAGTGGCTGGACCTACTTGGAATCTTACCGAGTCCACAAGGGGTACCTTTTCTCCACATCCTTGCTAGCAATTATTTTCTTGCCTTTTAAATTTGTTTGGACAGTAGCCTCCTGGACCTGCCGGAGGTGACATCTATGTAGTCCTGACATATGTTGCTCTTGACACCTTGGACATCTTGCTATTTACCTCTTGGTCAGCTGTGTGTCTTTTTGCAGATGTGTCATTTCATTTCCTCTGTCTCGTCTTCACTTGTGGTTATTCGGTTTGTGCAACAAGTTGTAGAATACTAACAGACTATAGTTGGCAACTCTCTTCTCCATTCTGTTGGTTCCCTTTTCACTCGGTTGATGGTTCTTTCTCTAAGGAAAGGTTAACAACACACTTGGGCCAGGAGAACCGGGCTGAGTACTAGGCTATCCATAGTCCCCTGCCACAAGGACTGATCCAGATAACCCACAAAGGAGAATATCCAGCTGATTGGGGAGGGGGAGGGGGCATTGGGGAATTGGGGATAACAACTTATTGTTGGCCCACTAAATAATGTAACTCATTATGGACAATAAATATATATTAAAAAAGATTTTGTGACAACTTGTATGCAAATATTTGTGGTTCTGTTTATTCTCACATTGGCAAACATAGCAAAAGCTCGTGGTGGTACAAGTACTCATGGAGGGATGCAGGTTTTCAGTGAATGGTTTAAAAATAAGTATTTTATAAAAGACCAAAATTTTCATTGTAAAAAAGGAACTACGTATTCTGCTTGGATGAAAATGAACTAAAACTGGAAATGCTTCTTACGTGGCATGGATGGTCAGATGGGAAGCAGGTATTGTTATAAAGAAAACAAGTGATGAAGTTTGGAAAAAAAAGAAAGAAAAGGTTTTCTAGTCTGACGATCCCTTGTTGTCTCTTTTTGACTTTATTGGCTTTGATGGTGTCCATATCCAGGAAATCACTGCCGACTCCCGTTTTCTAGGAGCTTTGTGATTTTACTTCTGATTTTCAAGTCTTTAATCATCCTGAGCTATGTTTGTATAAGATAGATTTCCATTTTTTTTTTGCATGTGGATATCCAGCTTCCTCAACATGATTTATTTAAAGAAAACTATCCTTTGTACATTGCAAGTTCTTGGAACCCTTTTAAGGATTGATGGACTCTTCATGATTTAAAGGAATCAATATTGCTAAATGGCCAACTTTCCAATGTCACTTACAAAAACATTGTAATTCCTATTAAAATCCCCAAGGCATTTTTTTATGTGAAAAGAGAAACCTAAACTTTATACAAAACCAAAGAAGATTAAATACCTTGAATAACTTGAGCAATTTGGAGCAAGAGCAAGTCTGGAGGCATTATAATTCCTGACTTCAAAATACATGACAAAGCTTCAGTAACTAAAACTGCATGGTGCTGGCATAAAGACAGACAGACAGACTAATGGAGCAGAATAGAGTCCAAGAATAAATCCATGCGTCCATGGGAGCTACATCTTGAGAGACCCTTCACAGCAGTGAGACTGGTGAAGAGATCTGTCCCTGGTGCTAGATTCCAGGCCCCATAGAAGTTCTGAGGGGGACTGGCAGCAGAACCTGTGGCTTCTCTCTTCAGGTAATGCCGGCCACTTCTTTCCCTGCTCTGAGTGACAGGGTGGAGGCTTCTCTGGCCACTGGCATCTCTGTGTAGACCACTGTGGGTTAGGAATGTGAGCCCCATCCCCATTTGCTCATTTTGAAATAGAAACCCCCTGAGTTGTGCTTCTGTGACCTTTTGCTTGCTTACACTTTTTGTTTTTGAGACAGGGTCTAGGCCTCAGCCTAGGCCAACACCGAAATCACAGCAATCCTCTTGCCTCAACCTCCCAAGCGCTGGGGTTACGGGCAGGAGCCTCCGTGTCCAGCGTTTCCCATACCATTGACATCACCCTAATATACTATGCAGATGTGGTCGAGGCAGGGGTAATGGAATCATTTGGGCAAGTTCCAATGACAGCCTACAGAAGTGACCCTTGCCTGTCCCCTCGACTGCACAGGTGCCTCCCCTCCCTCCATTCCCACAGCCCCACCACAGTAGAAAGGAGTCCCACAATCATCTCTCCAAGAGGTCAGTGAAAATAAATGCAAGTGAATTCATTGTTTGCCATATTGCCCTGGTAAGTCAGTGTGAACACAGTTTAGGACATTTGGTTTCACTGCTGATCACTTCTACTGAGTTGCCGTGTTTCTACACAGCACAATCAGGGCAGAGTTTCTTGGAGAAAATTAGATTGGTCTTACCACCATTTTGACTGAGAATGGAGTCTTCTAGGATGCAAGCCACTGGTCCATTTGTAAATCTAGTGTCAGGGCTGTCTTACTGCTTCACTGTCCTCTAAGGGGAGCTCTGTCAAAGAGGTGAAGATTTTTTTCACAAAACAGATTTCCTGGCCTTATGATGCTCAGGATTGAATTTTTGTAAAGGGTTTTTAGCAAATAATGGGTAGTGAATACACTAGAGTTTTAGTTACTTTCTTGCTTATAAAGATAGAAAATTCAAGCATGGTGGCTCGTGGTCGCAATCCCAGCACCCAGGAGACTGAGTAGGAGGATCACTATGAGCTTGAGGCAGACCCTGCCTCCAAACAAAAGGGGAAATTCTAAAAGTATGAAGATGGGACAGAAATAAACCCCCTTCAGTGTAGAAGTGAATGCTATTGCCATGCTTCTGGCTGGGTGTGTCTCTCCGTCTGTGTCGATGTCTGTGTTGTCACCCGCTTGTTCCTGTCAGAACTGGGTCAGTGGGCTGAGCAGCCTTTTTGAGGCAGGACTCTCTACACCGAAAGGAATCGGTGTCAAAAAACTTGGAGCAACAATCACCAATCGAAAGAAAACCCAGGCAGGCTGAAGGCAGACCCTCACCGGGCTCATCCCAGGCTGTGCTGAGCCCTGAGCCGTGAGGGAGGCTTGGGGACTGCCATTCTCTCCAGCACTTCTGGGTGGTTGGTTTCCTCATTCAATTTCACTTTTCAAGTTCTTTTGTGCCCTCTTGCCTGCAGTGAGCTAAGATTAAGCGGCATGTGAGAAGATTCAGAGAGGTCCGGGAGGGAGTAAGCGCTTCTGCCCAGGACTGACAGCACCTTGCTGGGATGTCACAGCATGGCTGGGCCCAGTGCGGTCGATCTGTTCAGTGAAGCAGCTCTGGCCCACGGGACAATGCCAGAGGCCTAGCAAGCAGCATGGCCCTTAGGTCGGTGCTCTCTTGGCTTGCTGTAGACAGTGGTGTGTGCTCTCCACCCGCCCCACCACCCGCCAGGCTTGAATCTGGGCTTCACCACTTAGTGGTTATGCTACCAGGAACACAGTAGTCAACGTTCTCTGTTCTCCACATGCGCACGTACAGGAGTTTAGTGAGCTGCATTATGTGTAATGCTCCAGCATGGCACCTGCCGGAGGCTCCCATGGCTTTTTGGCCATAGCCACAGGCTTAGCTCAGGCTTCCATAATAAAATTCCTCAGGTGGAGTGGCTCACACAACTGACGGCCAGCGCCAGCCTGGGCAGGTTCTGGTGGGGACACTCTTCTGTCTGTCCAGTGACAGAAAGCAGCTCACTTGGGATGTCTTCTTCCTTTAGGGCAGCTGCTTAGCCCACCACAGAGCTGGATATTCCACCTTCATGAACTCTCCCCTAATTACCCCCTTAAAGGGTCCATCTCCCAGGAGTTTGAAGGAAGGTTAAAATCAGAACTTTTTATCTCCAATAGAGTAACGGTCTTGAGTCTTTGGAAAAAAGAAAAGCTTCTGCATTCACAGTGTTGTGATTCCTTGTTCTCTGGATCTTGGGGGAAAGCTCTTGTCCTAGTCTGGGTGTGAGGGAGCAGGATGAAACCAGATTGGGGAGGCGGCATCCACTGCTCCGAGATACCACTGGCTTCTCCCGGCTGCCCCACATGGATGGCCATGTGCCTCTCATTTCTGAAGAAAGTGCTGGCATAGGCTCATGGGGAAAGAACGTCATCTGTCTGTAGTCGTGCTGCTCAGAAGTTGACCTTAGATTTGAACCTTAAACCTTCTGATCTGCAGGCCCTCAAAATGTGCAAGGGAGTCAGGAGGAACAGGGCAGCTGTGCTGGGAGCAGAATCCAGGTTGGGATGGGCCCTGGGCATGTGGGTGGACCCCACTCCTTGGACATCTCATCTGTCTGGAAACAGGAGGCCTACCTCCCACCCACCCAGCCACGAACCCCTCACCTGAGGTTCAGTGCTAAGGTGCACTAACCCACACTCTCTTCTCTGCTCTTGTCCTTCCCCAGCCCCGAAAGATAATGAAGAGCGTGTGTTCAGGGAGCGTCTGCGGCCGAGGAAGCGGCAAGGGGCTGTCAGGCGCAGGGTCCACCAGGTCAATGGCCACAAGTTCATGGCCACCTACCTTCGGCAGCCCACCTACTGTTCCCACTGCAGAGATTTCATCTGGTAAGCCCCTCTCTTCAGGAACCCGTACTTAGGACTTCTCTGTGACAAGAAGGTGTGAGATCCTAACTTTCCCTTTAAATGCTGATGGGAATGATGGATGAGGTAATGGTCTTCTACACATAATCACTGTATTGTAATTTGAAACAAAGGAGAGAGTTCGAATAAAAATCTAAGCATGCTATATATTAAACTTGGAGTTTTGTTCCATAGTGTAATTTTTTCCCATGGTATAATTTTAACGTCTTTTTAGAACTCTATAATTTTAAAGATTGAAAGATAGACTTCAATAAGGAAAGAGTACTCATCATGACATAATCCCGACATAAGTATCAAAGAATATGATAGGGTTTCCTTGAATACAAGGCAATTGGAGAAGAATTTCTGAGATTTTTAAGCTTGGTAGAATTTGTTTCAGATAAAAATGCATATCATGATGTATACTGAAAGAATAAAAATTTAAAACTGTGTTGATTGCCTTTTGTTTTAATCTGACTACTAAAGACTTTACAAGGCTGTGGGTTCCGTATGGAGAATGGGGAGAAATGGAAAGACGCTGGATGCTGGTGACTTCGTGCTATCTATGTAGTTGAGACTTTATAACCAATAATGATATGTAGTTCTCTTTCTTTTTTTTAATCCTTATCTTTTAGAGGCAAGCTGAATTATTATTTTTAAGTGTTTTTATTCATTTGTAAGCAAAGAGAGATAGAAGAGAGACAGGGAGAATGGACACACCAGGGCCTCTACCCACTGCAAATAGACTCCAGATGCAGGCCCCACCCTGTGCATCTGGCTCTATATGGGTACTGGGGAATCGAACTCAGGATGTTAGACATTTCAGGCAAGCACCTTAGCCACTGAGCCATCTCTCCAGCCCTTTTTAATCTTTTTTTTCCCTCTATTCCAGGCTGCCCTGAAATTCACTATGCAGTCTCAGGGTGGCCTTGAACTCATGGTGATCCTCCTACCTCTGCCTCCCGAGTGCTGGGATTAAAGGCGCGCGCCACCACGCCCGGCTTGAATTATTTATATCTGAGGTTTGTTAAACTGTAATCTGGGAAGGGCAGAAGATCCAGGGGTAGGGATAAAATAGACATGGGCCCTGGAGCTATATAGGGGTATGTGAAGGCCTATTATCTTCCTTACTCGAATATAAAAATCGAACTTTCCCATAAGAAAGTGAATAACTACTTAGTGGCTGGTGCCTGTCTGTCACACAAAGCAAGCCTGGAGAAGTGTTCTAGCCATGGTGTGAGATGCAGAGATCTCAGAGGAGCCAGAGTAGCAGTGTCTGAAAGCCTGAGGGACATGCCTGGGCAAGGTGGTGTTTCTCCCTCCTTCACCACGGCTATTGTGAAGGAGCAAGTTTGTAGGCCTTTCTGTGGTTGAGGATATGGGCACCAGTCCTGGACTTGGAGGAGAAATGTTAGTGAACCCCCACGATACGCCTATTTGGGGCGCCAGACATATCTAGTAAAATCTTCCTGGGCTGCAGAGATGGCTCAGCGGTCCAGGCCTGACAGTTCAGGTTCCATTCCTCGGTACCCAGGTAAAGCCAGAGGCACAAAGTGGCCCATGTGTCTGGAGTTCATTTGCAGGAGGCCGTGGTGTACTCATTCTCTCTCTCTGTCTGTCTCTCTCTCTCTCAGAAATAAATGAAAATATTTTTAAAAGGAAATATTTTCATTTCCTAAGAAGTACATAAGATAAATTCTATTCCACTAGCATTGCTGATGCTTAGAAGGAAAAACTTAGACTAACTCCCTTGGCTGGGAGTGTCAGGGATGCATCCACCTCAGATGAGCCTGGTTTAAGGCTCAGGCTTTCCGGATACCCCAGCAGCCTTGCTGAGCTTTATGAAGCTGATATATGGGACCAATGCACTTGGATCCAGCAGGGAGAGCAAATGGGGTTGCCCTTTAGTATGAACTCAGCTAAGGGACCCTTGAGTGGAGCTCTGAGGATTCCTGGCCTCTAGGACTCATTTGTCTTAAACCTTGTTAGAAACAAGTCCTGGAATTTGGTATGGGCATCTGTCATGGCACAGTGCAGACAGAACCCACTGGAGGCAGAAACAGCGCCCTGCCGCAGACGCTTTCCGGAGCCCACTCACCGTCTTGCCTCCTTTGTCCTAAATTGAGTGATGGTCTTGCAGAGTGAATCTCCTCTTACCTCATGGCAAATGGTGAACACTCTGAACGCTAGGTTTCCAGGGCTGGGAGTTCCAGAGAGCTCTCTAACACGTTCTTGGATCCTGTGGGGGTAAGGAATTGAGGAGGTTTCATGAACCTAGCTAGGGGACACTACGCTGAAGGCAGGGATAAGGCTGGGCGGGTTTAATTGCCCCCTTTCTAGGCTGACTTCCTGCCGTCCCTCAGGGACCTCCTCTGGCTATCAGGGAACCTCTAATGCTGCTCTTTGCCCCAAGGGTTGATTGAACTCCCTGTAGACTTCCCATAGCTCTTAGGTATTCCTGCCAGCACCTCTCTAGGGTTAGAGAGCTCTCAGGACATGTCCTGGTATTGGGCGAAGAGGAAAGACATTTTAATGTTGGTCTCAGCCCAACATGGATGGGGACCAGAATTGGGTGGCCTTGTGTGTTTGTTTTATGACATAGAATCATTTCATTTTTCTGAAAGGGTTGTGTTCTTCTTTTCAGGGGTGTCATAGGAAAGCAGGGATACCAGTGTCAAGGTAAGAGGTATTTAATGACATGACTTTGGGGGCCCATGTTGGGTTCAAATCACAATCACTGATGGGAGGTTTGATGGTAGTTAGAGGTTGATTATCCTCATTCTCCAAGAAGCAGGACCCCGGTGCTCTGCCCCTACCTGACCATGACTCCCTCCCACATCATGTGTGGGTCATGCATGTGTCCTGGGAGCATGGGAATTCCTGGAGTTCCCAAAGATCCCAGCACTTCAGCGGCCACGGCTTGTGCTGTGACCTTCTCCAGTGAGACCTAGTGCCGTGGAAGCCTGCTTGTCCTTGCTGGGTCAGTCTGTGCTCCCAGCTCTCCTCACCTGCTTTGGTCCCCAGCAACTCTTCCTCGACACTTAACGCTCACTTGGGGGTATTGAAGACTATATTCCTCTAGTTAATTGCCTCCAAGCGCAAGGTTCAGTTGTACAAAACCAGAGGGTGGAGACATAGTGTGACTATGTTGATGCTTCCCTGGGGTGAGAACAGGGAGGCCCTTCTGTCTCTTCACCCATCATGGTCTAACCTGGACCACTTTTAGAGAAACTAGGGGTAGTTCTGCTAAGGGGTGCTGTGATTTGGGGTAGTGTTTGTGAGCAGCTACTTACCTCTTCAACCACCAGTGACCCACACTGCCCCATGGCCCTCCAGCCAGATCTGGCCACTTCTGTGGACTTATTAAGTTCAATGGAAACTTTAAAGTTTGGCATGTGTGAATATTTTAATTTATTTTGGGGGAGAGAGGAGAGAGAGGGGAGAGAGGAGAGAGAGAGAGAGAGAGAGAGAGAGAGAGAGAGAGAGAGAGAGAGAGAGAGAGAGAGAGAGAATGAATGCAAATGCCAGGCCCTCTTAGTGCTGCAAGTGACTCTGGGCACTTGTGCACTACTTTTGTGCATCTGGCTCTACTGGGAATTGAACCTGGGCCGGCAGGCTTTGCAAGCCATCTCCTCAGCCCCACAAACAGATTTTTAACAAGTCTGAGAACTTCTGCCCCACCTGCTACAGCTCTTCCTCTCACATCAGCCATCATGACATGGTTCTGAGTGGAAAGTAAGGGACCTTACAGCCCTGTAATCCAGAGGGTAACAGGGAGACCTGGGAGGAAGGGTGGTCCCCACCTCAGCATTCGACAGCAGGAAAGCTGAGGCATCCTTTCAAAGCTCCCAGAGTCCTTTGAGCACCAAAGCGTCATCGTTAGAGGGGCATCTAGGAAACCCTGGTTCTGCTGGCCCAGTGGCTTAAAATACAGCAGGAAGGGCTTTGTGAGGGATTGACATGAGGCCGTGGCCGCCAGGGCCCAGCTTCCCTTGCCGCACCAAGGCCTGATTCAGTCTTGGGATGGAAGCTTTCTTCCTCCCCTGCCCGTCACTCAGCCTTCTTACGTTTCTATCATTCGCAGTTTGCACTTGCGTCGTCCACAAGCGATGTCATGAGCTCATCATTACCAAGTGCGCTGGGTTAAAGAAACAGGAAACCCCCGACGAGGTAAATATTTACTGCACTGGGATTCTGGGCGGCTCCTCCCTTCGCTGCCCCTTATCTCTCGGAGATCCTGCTGTCGTCTTCATTGTGTAGATCAGAAATGAAGGAAGTTGGCCGGCATGAGCCACAAACTCCAAGACAGGCTTCTCCATGTGGGTATTTTTCCAGGAGCAGCTGGATCCCAGAGCTCATAAGAAAAGTGTGGGTTCTCGTTTCATTACATCAGAGTGGCTAAGCAACATGTCCATATGCAGGTAATGAACATGCGGCAGGAGCCTTGCCCTTCAGGAGGTGATGGGAACAGTCCAAGAAGTTCTCGAGGTGAAAAGAAATCACAGCAATAACAGTGTTCACCTCCCACCGGGCTACCTTCTTACTGATGAATTAGCGCATGAGCGTATTATCAATCCCATACCAACCTTACTGACCTAGCTGTCCCTGTCATCTTCGTCTTAGGACACACACTAGAAGCACAGAGAAGTCATAGAACTTGCCCAGTCACACAGCTTGTACTAGGAGAGCCATGTTCAAACTCCTGATTTGCACCTTTGACTCCCTGATTTGTTTGTTTCTTTGAGGTAGGGTCTCGCTCTAGTCAGGCTGACCTGGAATTCACTATGTAGTCTTAGGGTGGCTTCGAGCTCCCAGTGAGCCTCCCACCTCTGGTGTGCACCACCATGCCCGGCTCCCAGGGACTAAGGAAGGAGGCTTTGGGTTTCTTGGCGTGGAGGAGCTGGTTTCCCAGACTGATGTCCCTACACCACCACCATGTGCTTCTTGAGGCTGGCGTCACTGTGTACCTTTTTCTGGGTGCCGCCCTGCATGCATTCCTTTGTGGGCTGCATATCCATGCGCACCCCCTCCCAACACTTCCTGTTCCAAACACCATCTTTTGGATCCCTCTCGGTTTCAAAAGATGCTCTGCTTTATCCTAAGTCTGAGGCCAGCCTGGACTAGAGCAAGACTCTCCAAGCAAGTGCTTTGCTGAAAGGCTCTTTGGATCTTTGCTTTCCCACCACATGCTTGGCCAGTCGCTTGGCCTGTCTTGTGTCAAGTGGAGGGAGGGTCTTGCCCCTTCTTGCCCTTCTTGGTATGGTAATCAGGAGCAGTGTCTTTCTTTGTGTCACCTTCCTTTCATTCTTCTTTTGAGCCTTACAGTTCCCTTTCTACCCTGTTCTTCCTCTCTGTTTTCTCTGAGTCCTGCTCTTTCCTTTATGTCTGTGCCTTATGTGTGTGCATGCATGTGTTCGTGCATGTGTGCGTGCATGTGTGTGCATGTACGTCTATGCATGTGTGTGCATGTGTGCCTATGCATATGTGTGCATGTGTGTATATACATGTGTGTGCATGTGTGCATATGCATGTGTGTATGCATGTGTGTGCACTTGTACATGTGTGTCTTTGTGTCTGCTTCTTCATCCATCTGACACTAGCATGATCTTGCATGTACACATTACCCTTCCCTCACTGATCCCTGATTCTCTGGAGTATTTGTTGGGCCCAAGTGTCACACAGCTCTCTCCCAGCCCCCACTAACCTCTGTATCACCTCAGACTTCACTTGTGTACCTTAGTCGTCACTGACATCCTTAGGTGACTATATTGCTCATAGCTTCTGTCCTCAGTAAGGATCTACCACATCTTCAGAACTTTGAGAATACAGTGAGTTCAGTGATCTTATCCAACCTTAGGGGTCAGAAATGCAGAGGTAGGGTGTACGGATATGGGCACACCGAAGCCACACATCCATGGTGTGTAGACACAATTGTTCTCAACGAATTTGGAAAGGAAATCATGCCCTAGTGGTGCCCTGTTTGATGGCCTGTGGATGTCAAACGGATATCAGTAGCATCCTGGTCTCATGGGAATACCAACCGTTCCTTGGAACTGAGTGACAGGAGCACCTGTGCGTGTGTGTGCACACAGGCGTGACTTAATGTTTGCATTCCAGTCGGTGTCCACACCCTGACCTTGTCTCTCCTCGCTCCTTTCCTGAGTCCTCCACAGGAGCTCAATTGGTCATCCACGTACCCCCTGCCTGTTTCCCAGAGTAGGAAGCGTAGCCTCCTCCCCAACTCTTCAGTGCTGTAGGCTGTGGTGTACTGCCCATTCTGGGGGGGGGGGTCTGGTCATGTGACTACTCCATCAGACAGGAAGAACACATCTGCAGAAAGGTAGAGATGACCCAGGAAGGTAGCTGGCACTGGCTAGTGGCTCCTGCTTCTGTAGAAACTTCATGTCCCCTACCTCTTGCTGTTCTTTTAGCTTACTGAACCCCAAACTCCTGTGCCATCAGGTGGGATGGGAGTGCTTTTCTCATTTGCTAGATGAGAAATCTGAGGCCCCAGAAAGCAGAGCCTCCCTGAGATCTCACTAGTGGTTTGTAGCAGAGATGGACCCACAGACAAGACACATGGACCTCTGTCCTACACCATTCTCCTTCTTGCTGCTCCTCATCTGCTTTAAAAATATTATTTATTTCCAAGCACACAGAGAGAGAGAGAGAGAGAGAGAGAGAGAGAGAGAGAGAGAGCGAGAGAGCGCATGCATACCAGTATACCAGGGCCTCTAGCTGCTGCAAATAAACTCCAGATACATGTTTTATGTGGGTACTGAGAATCAAACCCAAGTCATCAGGCTTTGCAGGCAAGTGCCTTAACTACTGACCCATCTCTCTAGCCCTCATCTACTTTTAATGAATGAACCAGTGGCCTCGTGAGTTGGAAGCCTGAGCTCTGAATTAAGATTCGCAGGGGACAGAAGCCTGCCTATCTTTATGTCTGCTCAGATTATAGGCATGTTCATCAGTGCCACTCTGCTTTAATGTCCTTACCCATGGACTTGGGGTCACTGTCATTCTATTCCACAGGTGGTGGCAGGAGTTAGGCTAATGGCACCTGTCTGTGGTTAGCAGGAACACGTCCATGTCCTGACTGACAGCCAGGCTCCTCAGTACCATGATAGACTCACATGCTGTTTTATATAGTCCGGTGTCTACCTTGGGCTGCAGCAGGACCTCCACACACACACACACACACACACACACACACACACACACAGCATTCTTTCTTCAGTGTCACATGGTGGCTCCAGTGTGAGGTGTATAGTGCAGACTGTGCACTGTGATTGTGTAGACACCCCTGAGGGGATGCAGGGTCAGCTGATGCCGCATGCAGTGAGGTAGGGGTGTCAGGAGTGAAGGCCGGGCCTGGAGAGACACTCCCTTTGTCCTGTTTCTCACCGCAGTTTTCAGAGCCAGCAGGGTCCTGCAATGATGCATGCTCTCTGGGATGAAAGTCTTTAAAGGCCCTGGAGGGCTGGGTGCTGACCCTGTCTTCCTGTCCCCGCAGGTGGGCTCCCAGCGCTTCAGCGTCAACATGCCCCACAAGTTTGGGATCCACAACTACAAGGTCCCCACCTTCTGCGACCACTGTGGGTCCTTGCTCTGGGGCCTCTTGCGGCAGGGCTTGCAGTGCAAAGGTGAGTGGTTCCCTGACTCCCTCAGTCCCACAACACATGCCTTCTTTTCCTCCGTCCTTGAAGCCCCCCTTTCTAAAGCAAGCTCCAGACTTGACTGGAGCCCTGGCCACAAGCTCTGTTGTACCTGTTAAGACCTCCTGGTGCAGAGAGGGAGCTTGATTATGGAGAAGGGAGAGAGTGCGGCCATGCCTTGTAAAATAGCTCTGAAAGTAGGGAAACCAAATGAATACTGAAAGGCAAAGCTAGAATAGAGTAGAAGGGAGGAAATATTTTTGAGTTAGGCTCTGAAGTAATGGGTATAACTTGGGGTTTTTATCTCTCGTGCTCCTTGGACAGCACCCGAGATGGCTTACTTATCATTCACAGGCTGATGCATCTGCACATTTCCAGGGACCAAACTGAGGCTCAGAGATAAAGCAATCTGCACATATCACCCAGTTCATTTACATACATTTAACTTGAACTTTAACCCTGCCATCTTGGGCTCCTTCCTCTCTTCTGGCTGCCCCCATCTGCAAACTGCGTGCTCCAGTGAGTGTGCTGAGTAGCCCCACTCAGAGCGCATAATATGGGGTAGGGACATCTTCCTGCATCAAGGTGTCTGTTTATGAATGATTCACACCCCACACATGAGCAAAGCAAAACCATTGCATGGACATGGTTTGTAAACTATGTTAGAATGTCCTGAATGTATTAATAAATGATAGAAACATTTCACCAATAGGACGATTGGAAGAGAATAAGTCCGGGCATGGACACACTGGTCATTGAAGGAGTCCCCACGAGAATTATGAAAACTGGAAAGAAACTGCTGGTTGCAGTATGAATAAATAGCAGAATAACGAAGTATTAAAGAGAAGTCTCTGTTGGCTAGGATGGCTGAATCCACTGGGGAGGATAGTGAGATATTCCCTGAGATGGGGACTCCCCTCTCCTGCTTCTGATAGGACTGGAGAGAGAATGGCAGAGGTGAGCTGGGGACAAGTTAACGTGCCCGTGGGAAGCTGTCATGAGGAAAAAATATCAAAGATTTGGAGGGGGAGAGAGAATGAGTATGAAATTGAATGCATGGTGAGTGCTACCAAATGCTACTGAGGTTATCTAAAGTAAAACACGACACATGAGGTTGGATTTACCAATGAAAAGGTCACCCGTGACCTCATCAGGAGATGCACTGTGCTGGAAGTCCAAATATAGCTGAAACAATATTAAGAGAAATGTTTTCCGAATATTTTAGACAACAGGGGAAAGGTTGGTGAGAAAATAGAGATTGAGGAGGCTGAGGGAGAGGAAGCTGTGGGCACAGCTAGCAGAGGCCAAGCTAGGCCAACCAAGATGGAGGAAAGAAAGCCTACAGACCAGGCCTGGGTGCAGATGAATGTCTGCTGTCAGGGCCAAGAATCCAGGTGGATAGGTGGCCACCCTGTGCTTCTTGATTCTGCTATTGGCACTGCACTGAGATATCCGTCATCTTCTGAGATGGGAGGTCCTTGTGCACACTGAGGAGCCAACATTAGAAACATTTGGTATTGGAACCAGAGATGATCCTGACTGGCGGCTACCAGTAGAGTCCCTGTGTCCTTCGAGCTTCTCCAGAGGGGCAGCAAAGCTGTTCTGTCTCCAGTTTTAGTATTCTTTCTACCACACTAGAACCAAACAGGGTTGCCTGAAGTCCTTTTTGGCAATAGGCGAGATGAAAACAGAAGAAAGAAATGGAAAGCAGAAGAGTAATGACATTTCTGCAGGGATGATTATGGTTGCTAGTGACCAGAGATCCTGCTTTGGGCAGAACTTCGAAGAGGTGAAACTTGGTTTTCAGTAAAAACACAAATTGATCTGGCTATGGAATCAAAACAAACATACCATCATGTCATGAAGACTGAGTTTTAAGAAGGCATTTGTGTAACCACTAGCAGAAGTCCCTGCAGACCCTGCAAGAAGGCAGGGCTGGGACAGTGTCTCTACCCCCTACTCAGAAATGTCCCTTGTGTCAGCACAAGCAAAGAGAGGGAGAATGGGGATGCTGGAGACTCAGAGAGGAGAGTGAGGATGCTGGAGACTCGGAGGGGAGAATGGGGATTCTGGGTGGCCATGACAGCACAGGGGCGGTTTGAGCTATTCAGGGCTTGGGAGGCAGTCTGTTCCTTCAGATCTGAGAATATAGGTTCCCCAGAAAGAAATCCTACTGGCCATTTGCTACCTTCCTGTTGTCCTGCCCCTGATGCCCAATTTTGTCATTTTTCCTTTTGTTTTGTCTTTTGATTTTTTTAAATGTAGGATCTCACTCTAGCCCAGGTTGACCTGAAATTCATTATGAAGTCTCAGGTTAGTCTTGAACTTGTGGAGATCATCCTACCTCTGCCTCCTGAGTGCTGGGATTAAAGACATGGCCGCCATGTCCTACTTTCTTTGTCTCTTTTTAATAAGGGACTTTATTTTTTGGAGTGGTTTTAAGTCAACTTAAGCCAAACTGACCCAGCAGTACAGCCAGCCCCCCACAGCCCTTATATGTCCTGTTACCCTGTATTTGACACCCCTCACAGGGAAGGTGCCCTAAGACTGATGGATCATACTGATGTCATTGTCACACAAGTGCATTAGAGTCTAGCCTTTGTGTTTCTCAGTCTATGAACCTGAATAAATCTATAGTGACATGTCATTATAGTATCATACGGAGTCATTTGCCCTTTGAAATGTCTAGGCTTGTCTATTTCCATCTTTCCTTGACCTCAAGTCACCTTGGTTCTGTAATCCCCTTACCCTGTGGGGTGAAGGTATAAATAGAGAAGGCCAGAATGGTCTAGTTTCAGGTCCCATCCATGCCTGAGTCTAGCTCTCTGATTACCTTCTGTCCTGCATGGGGTCCCCTTGGAGCCTTGTCCTGCATCTTGCTCTAGTTGTGGCTCTGCCCCGTCCTCCTGCTCTGTAGTTTCAGACAAGTTCTCACCATCGCTAACCCTGCTGGCTGGTCCTCCTCCCTGGAGCCTGCTCTGCTCCTGCTGGCTGGTCCTCCTAACTGGATCCTGCTCTGCTGCCTAGCTTCTATCTAGACCTCCGGCCTCCGCTTGGATGCAAGCCCCACTCCTGGGAATGAATTCCAGAGTTTTCAGCAAAAAATGTTTCACAAGAGCTTGAGTCTAGACACATGGGCCCACAAGATTGTCCTGGACTCTTTCAGCCTGAAATTGTCCATCCTACATGATGCAAGAATTGTGCATTTTCTCTCTTAAGGAGATCAGGTGAGGGAGCACAATTGTACCATGATCACTTAGTGACAGACACACTTCAAATGTCACTAGGGGATTATTTTGCTGTCTTACAAACATCGTGGGGTGTGCTGACATAGACTAAGGGGGCTATGGTGCAATCAGTCAGAAGGTCCTGCTGCATGTGGTTGGCCATTGAAGGAAACAGTAACGCAATTTGTGAGGATTTCAGTTGAAAAGCTGAGAGATGGAGAACTGGAGCCTCGGACAGTGTGCACCTGGGTGTACAGCCAGGGTCCCGCGGGGTGCAGGCTCTGGCCTCCTGGCTGTCCTTTCCCTGCCCTCTTCACAAAGGCTCTTGGAAGATGCTCACACAATAGCCGGACAGTTTGAGCTCCTTAACCAAGGACAGGAAAACACTGACTCTAAACAAGTGGATAAAAGGGTCCTTTCCTTCCTCTGTTTACAAGTGCAGGGCCTGCACAGTCTCAAGCTCTCCACATTCACTCCTGCTCTGTCTGAGCACTCCTCCCCAATCACCAGCCTCAGGTGGTGGCGTCACCGTCTCTGGGGCACTTGATCCCTTTGTATTCCCCATTTCTGTCCTGCCCACACCCGTCTCTTCTCATCTCAGCACAGCCATCCTGAAAGCCAGCAGACATCCAGGGTCATTGTAGCAGCAAAGCCAGACCTCCTTACACAGGCAGCTCTCCGCAGCTCTGGGGTTTATCAACCCCGTCTAGCGTGGCCTCTGGCCCATCCCAGCTGTGCACTGAGACAGGAGAAGCTCCAGGGAGGCTGGGCTTGGAGACTCAGCTCTGGCTTCTGCCTCTATCTGGGAGCCATCTTAGCAACCACTCTGAGGCACATGGTATCTGCAGGAGGTAATGAAGACGGACAGGACCCTTGGGGAACCGTAGCTTGTGAAGATGGCAGGTTGGGGGCTTGCTTTCCAATGCTCTCGTGTCTTCTAGGGCGTTAGTGGAGGATAAAAAGGGTGACTGTTGCTATCTCGAAGGGCAGCTGTGCAGAGCCATGAAGAAAGGCTTTCCTCCACCCTCTTTGCTTTTGTTCTTTCTTCTTTTTCTGAAGCAAGGTCTTAGGCAATAGCCCATCTGGCTGGGAAATTGCAATGGCCCTGCCTTAGCTCCCAAGTGTCCAGACACCTGGCTCTTCCTCATTTTCAACCTTTTGATAAGAGTATTCTGGACATTTAAAATTAATAAAAACATAAGAGGACTTTTATACGAATTTTGAAATTCAGTCCTCGGGTACTTTTAAACAACTAGGCCCCTTGCCATACCTTCAACATTTATTTGTATTTTTAGTATTGAAAGAGAAGCAGTAATGTGTAAATACATTTTCACATGAACAGATTCAAGAAACACTTAAAGTGTGGGCTGAGGAAGTAGTTCAGTCAATAAAATGCTTGCCTTGCAAGCATGAGGACCTGAACTTGATCACCAGTACCCATGTGCAGTACTGGGTGTGGTGACCTGAACTCGATGCCAGTACCCCTGTGCAGTGCTGAGCGTGGAGGTGTGAACTTGATTCCGGTACCCATGTGTAGTGCTGGGTGTGGAGGTGTGAAGCTGATGCCAGTTCCCCTGTGCGGTGCTGGGTGTGGAGGCATGTGCCTAGACCCCAGCACCAGAAGAACAGATGCAGGAGGATCCTGGGGGCTTGGTGAGCTCCAAGCCATGGAGAGATCTGGAATGGACAGTGTACCTGCGGGATGATACAAGGCTGTCCTCTGGGCTCCACATACAGGTGTGCACACACCACACATACATACAGAAGAAAGTGTGTACATTCAAAATACTAACATTTTCATAATCTTTTTATTTCTCTCCCAAGACTTCGCTGCTACTAAAAATTTTCTTTAGGTCATTTCAGACCATTTATATATATTTGCTAGTACACACACACACACACACACACACACACA
>PVHP010015193.1:0-37876 GCA_004024765.1 Zapus hudsonius
TACTATGTTCTGAGATGAACAGAATTGCGTCTAACAGAAGACAAATGTACATTTACATAAAATGGTTCAAAGGTCTCCTGAGTGTACTTCAGCTGTTTATCCAGAATGAGGGAATCAAATGATGCCTGTTATGGGGGTCCAACATAGGCTTCCTAAAAGTGATCATTCACACTTCCAAGATATATTTTGAAGCAATGTGAGCTGATAATAGATGTCAAGAACAGTGTGTTCAAGAAAGAAAAATTAATAACATCCCAGGCCAAGCACTGTGCTCAGCTCTCTCCCCACCCCCAAGTTCACTGTTATCTCCACAGTGCTGACAGAAACCGAATGAGCCTCGGAAGTGCTTCAGCCAAGACCCCCACACAGAGTGCCCCACTCAGTTCTGCCCACTGCCTCATGGTACCTTTGATGACGGGCAAGTGAAGGGTCAGAAAATCACATCACTGACATGATGAACCTCACGAGGGATGGCCACCCCAAGGGAGGAGGTTTCTGCCCTGAGAAGCCCTCCCCTTCTTGGGTTGTGAGTCCTCATTACGTCTACAATAAGGAAATTAATGTTTCAGAAACCCTTCTCTGGGCCAGGTAGCATGCCAAACTTTCATCATATGTCAGCATTTTTAGTCTTCAAGACACTTTGCTCTCACCTTGCCTGGCCAGTGCTGTGGACACCTCACCTGTCTCTCTAACTTCACATACAAGTTGAAGTGAATTGCAAACAATATTGGTAAGGCCTGTTTTCTATGACAGGCAGATATCAAACATAGAGAAGTGCTTAATGAAGTGATAGTCCTCCTCGCCAGCTTCCCTAAATGACCTGTGTCCCTGTCATATGTTCATTAAAGGACCATGCCCTCTTCCAAGAAAATATCAGCTGAACACAGAAGGCAGAAAAAAGAGGGAAAGAGAGAAGCCAAAAACTGAGGATCACTTTTTCCTAGCCTGGGGTATGGATGCTGGAGCTCTGCTTTTAGGGTTAGAATTTTATTTTATTTTTGTTTGTATGTCAAGAGAGAGAGAGAGAGAGAGAGAGAGAGAAAGAGAGAGAGAGATCATCCTTCCCCAGTAAGCAGGTCATTCTCTGGTGGAAATGGGACTAGAACAGAGTCATATAATTTCCAGGACGGTCCTGGTTCCTTTAAAGGTGGGTAGATCCTCACCCTGGGTCGACTGCCTGTCCACATGATTGACTTGGAGAAGCAGCCGGAAAGCCCAAGAGAATAGAGGGAAGGTGTCTATGCAGGAAGCACCTCTGTCCAAATGTGTCATTATGTGGAAGCAGAGAAGGGAGAGACAGAAGAGGAGACATGGAAAGAGAAAGAGAAAACAAAGAACGTGGTAGAAAATAGGAGAAAAAATGAGTTTACTGTAGGAAGAGACTGGCAAGATAAGAAAAAGGCCAACCCCAGAGGTAGGAGCAGGAAGCTGTAGACAGGGTATGGCGAGGAATCCAGGTAAAGGAAGAGCCCAGATGCCAGGTACAGAGCCTGGGTGATGTCTGCCTTGCTGAGCATCTGGCTCGTTCTGGCCCGACATTTCCATGCAATGTCAAATTTCTACCTTTTGGAATGGGAGTTAAAGTTTACTTTCTATCCTTTCATTAGATTTTTAAAAAAACTTATTGCTAATACTTGGAAACACTATATGAGCAAGTCTTGTGATGGTACCCCCATTTCCCTCCTCCCTGCTCCCAACCTGCTAAGGGCCCTCCTCAGTGGGGTTGATGGATCGGCCCGTGGGAGGGGAATGATGAATTTTACAATCAGTAGAAGGTTCTTGGGTGTGCATGTGTGTTTTGTTGTTGAGGGGGGCAATGTCTCTGGATATTCTCCCCACCATGGTTCTTACAGTCATTCTGCCCCCTCTTCGGCAAAGTTCCCTGAGTCATGGTGGGTGAGTTTTAAGTCTGTTTTACTGTTGAGATCTTAAGAGTCTCTGGATTTCTGCTTTGGACTGTGTTGGGTGTCCTTGGTGTCTGTCTCCATCACCCTTTCATAGGTTATCTGACTTGCTGTGGAGGTAGTTCTCTTGCTCATCTCACCACCTCCTCAAAGGTTTCATTTGGGTTCTAGATAATAAGTAATGGATGGTACATCTCCTGCCTGTGTGTCAGCCAACATCTCAGGTCCTGTTGGAGGAATTGGGTTGTCCACGGTTCTCACTGCCTTCTGAAAAATACAAACAGAATCTCCAATGGAGAGTGAGATCAGTATAGGTTAAATGAGACAATCATTGTTAATTTAGCAAGATTCTAATGGGTGTAGCCTCTCTGTAGGCCCACGGTTAGTGGGGACTTCCCCTTTGGAGTCTGGGTTTTTGGTCTTCATAAGAATTTGCCTGTATTTAATTCATTTCTCCAAAAAATAGAGGTTCTTATTCAATTGAAGAGTCATGATTTTATGGAATAATTATGAATTATGAGACTAGAAGTAGGCTAACTTACAGAGACAGAAATGTAAATTTAAAAGCAAATATTTGGAAAAGGATATATATTTTATATGACAAGGAAACAATTATAATTACAATGGGGAGAATTGGTAAGAAAAAGAGAAGAGGTCACCTGGGAGAGGAATCAGTAACAAGAAAGCACTATGAAAATGTCATAAGCAAACCCAATAAATGAATATTGCAGTAATTTCAAAAATGTAAGCAAGGTTGGCTATGTCTTTGTTCAATGTTTTAATGTTAAATAAAGTTTTAAGATAAAAAATGAATTTGCCTTGGATCCCAGTTCCAGCTAAGGGTTCCTGCCACTGAGCAGATCTCTTAGCCAATCATTAAGCCTTTGATTACCCACCTAGGTTTAGTGCCACTATTGCACAGATGAGTACTTCTTAACTTGCTGGTCTCTTCCATATAGCAATGCATTCAGCACTCTCAGTCAGTGTTGTATATCAGTGGTTTCTGCTTTCTCTGAATATTGTTGGCCAACTTCCACTGGCATCTCATGTAAGGCCTTCCAGCACTACACATGCTACCCTCTGGGAGCTGGTTATTATTCTGGATTTAGCAGGGTCTCTCGGTGTTACATGACAGCAGCCTGTGGTACCTTTAGCAATAGGAACTTATCTTTTGCTGGGATGCTTTGATATAAGCCCGTCTCTTCAATGAATAGGTCAGTGTGGGAGGTAACCAACTGGGACAGGGAGCTATAGGCCAGAGCCACTTGTCTTGGGGTTAGGCTTCCACCCACCCTCTTCAGGGCCCTTCTTACCAGATGATGCCCTCAACTTCCTCAAGAGTTTACAGTATGAAAGTAAGGACTTTATGGTATCAATTCCCCAACCCCCAAATTCCTTCCATCCCCTTTGTCAGCTCTCAATTCACCTGTCTGGTTTGCTTACTATTCAAGCTTAATCTGGTTAGGAACCTCAGAAGAGGGAGAATATGCAGTGTTTGTCTCTCTGTTCTTGTGTGAATTCGCTAAGTATAATCTGTTCCAAGTCCATCCACTTAAAAAAAAATTCATTATGCCATTTTTCCTTGCAGCTGAGTAGAATTCCATAGTGTATATGTACCACAATTTTGATATCCATTCTCCACTGATGGGCACCTGGGTTGATTCCAATTCTTAGCTCTACCTTTTAAAATGGGAAATACATAACTTGTTTTTTATAAGGGCTCACAGTGAAGAGATCCCCTTGAGTCTTCTGAACTCAAGAATTTATGAACAGTATTTGGACTATTAAAGAAGGACTAAATTCATTTTACATTGAGAGAAAATAATACCGTAGGGGTGAGGGGAGTAGAATGTTATGATTTAAAGTGATATGTTTGGGTGTCGTGTTGACATGTCAAGTTGATTTGTGATGGTTAATCTTCATTGTCAATTTAACTGGATTTAGAATCACCATGGAAACAGACACCTGGGTGTGTCTATGACAGTGTTTCCAACGGAAAGGTTTAACTGGGGAGGGAGGCCCACCATGAATGTGAAACTGCTGTCCCATGAGCTGAGACTCTGATCTAAATATAAAGGTAAGAGAGCCTCTCTCTCTCTCTCTCCTCTCTCTCTCTCTCTCTTTCTGACTGAGGGTAAAATGTGACCAGCCACCCCTGCTCATGACTTTCCTGTTCTGAAGAACTCTACCCTCAAATTGTGGGCCAAAACAAACCCTTCCTTCTTTAAGTTGCTTTTGTCAGGCATTTTGTCACAGCAATGAGATAAGTAACTTATACTCCTAGCTTACCACAGGGGCCATGTCTCCTGCTGGCCTGTCCATCTCGCTCCATTAAGCTAGACTTTCTCCCTTGGGCCAGGCAGACCTACACAAAGTATAAACGAATTCTCCTGGGGACTTATGTCCCATCATTTCCCCCCAATCTCTTGAATCCTCCCTTTAAACGCACAGTCTCGTGTGCAAAGCAGGACAAGCAGGCAGTAGGTAGAGAAAGCTATTGAACGTGACCTTGGGCTACCCATTGCTCTTTAGTCAAGGTGACAAGCACCACTGGCCCTTTTTGCTTTCAGTTCAACAAGTCACCCCATCTGTGTTGGAGAGTCTCTTCGCCCATGCAAAGAGGTAAGGTTACTACCCAGGGTCCTCATCTTATTGAGTCCTACTAAGTACCTGGCATGGTCTCATTTAAAGCTCAGAATTCCCGTGAGAGGTGCTCACAGTTACCCAGGTTTTCCGATGAGAAAGCAAGGCCTGGTTGAGTAGAGCCATGCAAGTGCAGGCAGCACTCCCTGGTCTCTGCAGGAAGCATCGCTGTTTTACTCCGTGAGAAGTTCTGGCACTGGACCATACACAGAACACCGTTTTATTCTTTCTCACCACTGTCCATTAACAAGGCCCTCCGGAGGGGAAACTCAGATGGGTCCCATGACTTTTCCAGGCATTCTTGGAAAAAAACAAAGTCTGTCACTTATTTCAGTTTGCAAAAACACTCTCCTTTCAATAATTGAAAAGTTGTGTCTAGGCTAATAATCAGGAGGATGGCTAATGGCAGTCCCTATCCAGCCTCTCTCCTCTACCTGCAGTTCAGGCATCCTGTTGGTGCAGTAGTTACCTGTAGTGGGCAGGGTGCAAGCTGCCATTCTGGCTCCAAAGGGGGTCCTTTCATATTTCTTTGTGTGTGTGTGTGTGTGTGTGTGTGTGTGTGTGTGTGTGTGTGTGTGTACATGTGTGTGTGAGTGTACGTGTGTGCCCCTTCATCGGTGTGCACATGTGTGAGGAAACCAGAGGAAAACCTTAGCCTTCCACATTTTTTTTTGAGAGAGGCTCTCTTTCTGGCCTGAAACTTGCTTAATTAGGCCAGACTAGTTGGCCAGTGAGCTCCTGGGATCCATCACCTGTCTCTCTTTCCCCACAACTGGAATGACAATTACAGGCCACTGTGCCTGTTTTCTTTTCAACTTTTATTTAGTGACAATTTTTAAACAAGTCTATAACCTTGCCTTCTCTTGTTTGCATCTTCATCCCTCTCCCACTGAATCCCTTCTTCCTAGCTAATCCCTATTCTACATGGACGTGTGTGTGTGTGTGTGTGTGTGTGTGTGTGTGTGTGTGTGTGTGTGTCACTGGGCTTGTTAAGGTTACTTGCATGAGCATGGGTGGAGGGTCATTGACCAGAGCACATTCATTTACCAGCGGCTATATCACTGAAGAAAATGATTCACCCCTGTGGTAGTTTGAATAATGCCCCCCAATAGAGTTTATTAGAATTGTGTTTATTAAATTGTTAATTGTCTCCAGCCAGTTCTGGCTGGAGGAGGTGTGTCACCTTGGCCAGATCCTAGAGTTCAGCCCTAAGATGTTTCTGGGGTGGGTCTGGAATTCTAGCTATACATATGCAAAGAGCAGTCTGAGCTCAAGCCTGGAGTTCCTCTTGTTTGCTGGAGTTTGGTGTGTGCTTGCTTGCTTGCTGCTGGTGGTTGGCTTCTGTCTCTGTCTCTGCTTGGATCTGTGAAAGGGGGCCAGCCGTTTTCCTCAATTTCCCCTGGGTCTGTTACTTCAATAAATACTTTCCTCCCCAAATTGTGCCTGGTTTTGGAGATTCATCCCAGAGACATGTGACTGACTATGACAACCCCTCTCCCAGCAACTAACAAGTGTGCCTGGTCCTTTATCTAACATGGGTTCTGGGGCTCTAGCTAAGGTCCTTATGCTTGCAAGGTGAGCTTCACTGAGCATCTTCCCATATCATTTTCACACCAGTGGAAAGGACACACTGATCACTCTGATCACTCCAAGGGACATTCTTGGAGTCACTCTTATTGGCTGAGAAGTCTAATATTAGCAATCTCTCAGAATATTCTGGATTAAGATCTGTAGATCCAGGAGCAGGTGAGATGGCTCAACAGTTAACAGCACTTGCTGCCTAAACATGAGGGCCTCTCAAGCCAGAGCCCACCAAGTTTGATTCCACAGAACCCACACTGAAAGCTGGGTATGAGCACACACATCCTGTAACACCAGTTTACAGGAGGTATGAACTGGAGAATCACTGGGGCTCATGACCAATGGCAGCGCTGACTTGAGAGAGAGAGAGAGAGAGAGAGAGAGAGAGAGACCTTGTCTCAAGGAAATATGAATATTAGCAATAAGAATAGGATACCTGATATTCTCCTCTGGCCTCCTCTTGCAGGGACATGGGGTGTGTGCATCTTATAAGCACACATGCATATATCACACACCACATTTCATGAGTTCCATGCCAATGAGATAACCCTATGTTAAAAATAAGGGAACTGCATTCCTGAGGATAATGCCTAAGGTTGACTTGTGGCTTTCACATATGTACACATACATACACACACACACACACACACACACACACACACACACAGGCAAAATAAAACGTGTAGATCCTCCTGCTTATGACCTACCCAACCAGAGAAGGAAGAATCTATTTCACATCTATTAGAAAGGTGCTACTAGAGAAGGTAAATTACATTTATAACTACAACATTAAATTCATCCAATTACCAAGTATTTCTTTATTTTTATTTGGGGGGTGTTGTAGTTAGTTTCACGATGCTGGAATGACATGGGAGGAATGGGATTTATTTTAGCTTACAGATCCAAGGGGAAGTTCCATCAATGGTAGAAGAAGCTGGTTCCCATTCATAAATCCAAGCAGAGATGCCCCACCAAGCAGCCAGTACCACCAGCAAGCACCAATACCAGCTGTCAAACACCAAAAGGCAGTAAGCATGAATCAGCAGCAAGTAGGACTGCCAGAGTTCAAACTGCTCTCTTACACATAAGGGCTGGACTCCAGGATCTGCTCCCAGTGACCCCCAGCCAAGCATTTGGAGATCCAAGTTACAAGTTTAATTTTAACACCCAAGTCAATGAGGAACATATATTCAAACTACCACAGGGTTTATTTTTTTTCTGAGACAGACCAGGCAGATCTGGAACTCACTATGTAGCTCAGTCTGATCTTGAACTCATCATGATCCTCCTACCTTTACCTTCTGAGTGCAAGGATTACAGGATTGCACTGTCATACACAGATATTTTACTTAGTTTTAATCAGAGCTTTTGACCAAAGGAATATGAATATATATTCATTGATTTGGACCACTTGACAAACGACTGATTCAAGACTCAGAGGATCCAGAGGAATTTCTCATTAACTCCCGGACACAGATAGCACTCATTTGAGCATTTCCTGGAAAGGGGCACAGTAGCCAATGGACCTCAAAGATAAGGGCACTACTCTCAGGGTTAGCCATGTCAAGAATGGGGTATGTACCCATCACCACCAAGATATCTTAGCTAACGATAGGATCTTAAAATCACCCATCTAAGAACATTTAACTCCAACACTGTGATGGCAAATCTCTCTTGTCAACTTGACAGGATTTACAATCACCATGGAGACAAATCTCCAGGCATGTCTTTGAAGGATTACTTGAGGTGGGAAGATGCATCAAAATGTGGGTGGTACCATTCTATGTTCTGGGGTCCTAGATTACATAAAAAGGAGAAAGCTCCCTGAGCCTCCATCCTGAATGCAGATGTGCTGTGAGCAGCTGTGAGGGGCTGGTTTAATTAGACAGCTTTTTGGTAGGCAGTGAGGGATGGCCCACTGAGACAGGCCACACCTATGCCATGCCTGTCACCTCTGCTCACACAACCTATCTCAGCTCTCCCCCACCTGCTTCAGTCACAGGACCAAAACTCACCCAATCAGATCCCTCTCCAACAGGCACCTTGTCCAGTTGTGGGTGGTGTCCCCCTCTAAGCAGCAGGCTGATTGGCTGGGACACCTGGCATAGGTGAATGCCAACTTCCGGAGTGCAAACTCTAACTTGAGCTGATGGAGAAACTGTTAGGGTCTGCTTCTCCTTCTTCCTCTTGAGCTGTATTCCACACCTGGGTCTTTGCTCTGGTAAGAGTATCTCTCTCCCACCCTAGCAGTCTGGGCTGCCAGTAGAAGGAGGAACATTTCTTTTTACTGCTTTTACTTTTTAAAACTGCTTTTTATATTCTTTTGTGTCCAGTGCCCATGATTGTTTTTATACCTTCCCCCCACCACATGGTGAATTTTGACTGATTACTGGGTGTCATGGTTTGATCCAGGTGTCCCCCACAAATGAATGAATGTGTTCTGAATGATCCATCCTCAGCTGATGGCACTTTGGATTTTACAACCTCTCTGGAGCTGTGTTGTTGGGGGTGGGCTTATGGGGTTATAAGCCAGCTTCCCCTTGCCAGTGTTTGGCAAACCTTCCTGCCACTGTTTGCAGTGCTGTGGTGGAGGTGATGTCCACCCCTCTGCTCATGCCATCATTTTCCCTGCTAGGATGGAGTCTCCCCTTGAGTTCGTAAGCCTAATAAACCCATTCTTCCACAAGCCGCTTTTGTTTGAGTTCTTTCTGCACAGTAACTAGAAAGCTGACTGTAACACTGGGTCACTTTCCCTTCCTTCTTTGTCCTTTTCCTCCCCCTCACATCCCAATAATGTTTAAATAAAATGTTTTTTAAAAAAGGTTTTAAAAATCATTCTCTCTGGTCTGGATAGCCAATTATTTGGTTAATGAAAAGACACGAACACAGGACTTGGGGTTCTAGAAAGCACCTCACATTTGTCCTGTGACACAGCCACCTGTTTCTATTGACAGACTCCCTTGCCAGGATGGACTGCGTCCCTTCCAACTGTAAGCCAAAATAAACCATTCCTTTCTTATATTGCTTTTGTGATGTATTTTGTGACAGCAATGAGAAAAGTAACTAATACAGATATCATGCTCCATAAATAGATTTCTGGTTATTTATTGACTTATGCATCGCCTCATTCCGAGACATCAGTCAATCCCTAGTGCAGCTGAAAGAAAAGTTTTTAAAGATCACGGTACTGTGTTGTATTCTAATGTGCCAGCCTAGAGGAACCTGAGCCAAGATTTCCCAGAATCCCCCTCACTGTATGGCAGGATGGGATATACAAGGCCCAGGTGCAGTAGCAGCTGTCACATTCAGAAGTCACTCATGATCAGACATTATGGCAGAAGAGCCCCTGGACTCCACTTCATTCTCCCCCATCACCTTGGCTCAGCACACACCTCTTCACATTATGGGCCAGGCTCACTGAAGATGTCTGGCTGCGGAGCCATGGAGCTGGTGGCCATCCAGTGGCAAAGGCCACCTCACTGTCACCACACCCATAACACATATACAACTGAGACAGTTCACTAGAAAACATGGACAGTCAAGACTGGGGAAAAACGTAGAATTCCAAGGTTATGAGAACACGAGACTAAAAGTCATTTTGCATTACCCTGCAACATGCAACGGATATTTTTTTCCAAGGGTTCTTGGAGAAAAGAGACAAGGAATATTGCAATGGGCTGTTTATTGCTCCCAAATTCATATGTTGAAATCCTAATCCCCAATATGATGATATGACAAGGTGGGGCCTTTGGAAAGTAGTTAGGTCATGAGGGTGGAGCCCTCAGTTGTGGGATTAGTGCCCTCATAACAAGACTCCTGAGTTTTGCTTTGTCCCTTCGACATCTGAAAACGCAGCAAGAAGATACCACGTACGCTGAGAAAGTGGGCTTTCTGGAAATATCAAGTCTGATGGTGTCTTCCTCTACAACTTCCCAGACCTCAGAACTACTAGAAATAAATTTCTGTAGTTTATTAGTCCCCGAGTCTGTTGTTTTGCCATAGAAACCTGAATGGACTCAAACACGACTCATATCTGATTTAGTAATTAGAGTGCATTGGGAGCCAGATGCATGAGCAAGCTGCCAATTTTCAAATGCTAATAATAAAAGGCCCAATATGCAGGCAGTATGGACTCCAGGTCATAAGAATGTTGGGGCCCTCGACCAAACAGGAAAACTTGCATGTTTCTGGGTTCTAAGCCTGATTCTGCCCATTGTGAGCTGGATGGCCTCAAATGCTCTCTGTTTCCATTTTCCAATCTGAAAAAGAAGAAGAATAGCACCTCTCTCATAAGGATGTTGTTTTCGACTAAACCTTCACTGGCCCCAAAAGACCAAAGTAAAATATCAAAATGGAGTCACTCACTTTAAATTCCAAGTCACCAAAGAGAAACTAAGCTGTTATCTGACCTGCAGAGACATCAGAAGAGATGACAGCCAAGTTTCAATTGGCATGAGGATGAAATTCCCTTTGCTTTAATCCTTACAGAAAACCAAAAGTAACCAGAGGCGACTTGATGCTCCCCAGTTATTTTGTCTCTCTGTCTCCTCTCTATAAGGGAAGTTATTTCGAAATAACCAATCCACTTTTTTGTTGTTTCTACTTTTTCCAGCCCTTCTCTGTCTACCCAACAACCTTTACACTTTTTTCTTTACTTGTCTCATTTCAACTTACTCTAAGGAACAGAGTATTGTTATATTCTAGAATCAGAACTAAAGCCAATGAAGGTCTTCAAACCAGAACTGGTGATATGGTCCAGTGGTAAAAGATGCTTGCTTACAAAGCCTGCCAGCCTGTGTTCAATTCCCCAAGATTCACATAAAGCCAGATGCAAAAAGTGGTGCATGCATCTGGAGTTCATTTGCAGTGGCAAGAAGCTCTGGTGTGCCCATTCCCCCCCCCCTCTTGCCTCATAAATAAAAATGGTTTTTAAAAATCTCTTCAAACTAAATTTGTCGTCACTTTGTCATTTGACAAGATTAAGTAAGTCAGTATTTGGAAAGCCCTTTGGGAAAGCTGCTGGTGTATATCAAAAGCTCTGTCGTGAATGAGCATTTCATTTCATTGCCATTGTGAACTCAGCCCTTCTGGCAAGAATCTATGACTCCCTAGCTCTAGTCTGTCTTTTCTGCACTCCCAGACCTAAGAATTATTCTTTTCCACCTCATTTTGTGATGTGTGTGCACGTGGATGTACATGCGTGGGGAGGCGAGAGGGTAACCTGGGTGTCAGTGGTTACCCTCCACCTTGTTACAGGCAGGATGCCTTTTCTTCCCTGAGTTCTCCAAGCTGGATGCTTTAGGAGTTTCCAGGGAGTCTCCTTTCTCTCCCTCCCACCTCTCCCTAGACAGCCTAAGACTACAGTGTGCATCACCAGGACTGGCTTTGCATGGGGCCTGGGGATCCACCCTCAGGTCACTTTCTCCCACTGAACCACATCCCCAGCCCTGGAGATTGTTGAAAATGGCTAATCTGGCAGCTGCTAAGCAAGGTCTGGAGAGCAGTTGCCTTGCAAGATTCTTTCATCAGCTGACTGACTCAGGGCCTTCTTGGTTGGATTTAAGACCAAACCAAGTCACCGAGTCTCTTCAGATCATTTCTCTGGATAGTTTGCCAAGACGTCTTCCCCTTGTCCAGTGCTATTCACTTTGGGTTCAAGGAAGACAGCAGACATTGCTGGCAGGTTACTGTCAACTGTCAATCTCCCAGCCTATTCCCTTGGGAATACAGAGCAGATCAGTGACTTTGCCTTTCATCTTCTGGGGCAAGGATCATGTCTCTTGGTTTGCAGCTGTATGTTTTCACTTGATAGCCTCTTTCTTTTTGCTTTCTCTGTTACTACTCTGGCTGGGAGATGGTCTACCCAAAC
Source organism: Zapus hudsonius (assembly GCA_004024765.1). Taxonomy (NCBI): domain Eukaryota; kingdom Metazoa; phylum Chordata; class Mammalia; order Rodentia; family Dipodidae; genus Zapus; species Zapus hudsonius. Next base: position 11,998 of record PVHP010015193.1, read on the forward strand.
CACATGGATGTTTGCTCTGTGTAAGGTCGTGCAAGAAAGTACCGAGATATACTTAATGGTAGTAATGAATGTAAAATGTTCTGCTTTGGGCCAACCCATCTTGGCAAGCTGCTAACCTTGGCCTGATTAGTTCCCATGGCATTTGGAAAGGGGACAGGAGCAAAAGGAAAAGATGTGCCACTTTTGTGAGCCTCCTTGTCCTGGAAGAGCTTCGCCAAGTCCATATTTGACAAATTCAATTTCACAGATTTGCTAAGTTCACACCAGCATGGTACTTGTGGTCTGGTGCTTCTCTCTGGAAGATCATTCACTTGGGCAGGATTCACAGAGCACCCCTCTGCCTCCAGGTGCTCAGGCATGTGGGGGAGACCAGCATGAAGAGACGAGCCACGGGGCCACCTGTTAAGTAAGGGGACATCCCATAGCTGAAGAAACCACTGTTTTCTGGAATCAGGGAAGGCTTCCTGGTGAAGGCATCATGGGATGTTTCTGAGGTTGATCATCCAGGTGGAGGCCTTGGCTGGAGGCAGAGGTGGCCTCATCTACATCACGATGGCACTGGAGACAGAGGAACTGAAGGCCTGCACTAGGACCAGTGAGAGAGAGGCAAAAAGACAGGCTGGGGGAAGCTTTGCTCACCAAGCCCAGAGCACTGCTCCAAAGATGTCTGTGAAGTGGTTGTTGGCAGGCCTGAACACAGAGGAACTAAGCTCACATGAGACACTCTGTGGGGTTTTGTGGCTTTTCCTGAGACTAGTTCTGTGCCAGGAATTGGTCTGTTTCCACAGGCTACCCCTGCTTCCAGCTCCATTCCCTAGGTATGACAATGGCTAGGAGTTCCTTGCACAGTTTTCAGAGGCTCTACCTTCTACCAGATCCTCGTGTACACATGTGGAGTTGGACCTCAGACTCTCCTATGACAACAATCTGTTGGTTGTCGGGCTTGGCGTGGAGCTCAGAGCTTAGCTGTCCTCAAAGCTTCTGGACTGAGTGTGGCTTCTGTACTCAGAGCCAACTTCTTTGTCGCAGGAAGGAGGAAAGGCAGGCATAGGTTCCATCAAGGGCTGGCCTCCCCTCCCTCGGCCAGGCTGTGGACCCCAAGGGTAGGAAATTTGACCACTCATCCCTGGATTCCTAGGTGCTCAGTGGGTGCAGGGCAGAAAACCATATGGGGGTATAAAAATCTCTACTTTGCAGATGTGAGGAAGGGCCCAGGGTGGAGAATTTCAACCCCCTGGCCCATGGGAGGATTTCTTCCCTGGAGTGCCTAGTTGTAGTCCTTGTAATATGTGAGATTTTGAACACTCCGAGAGAATGAATAGAAACACCTGCTTTCCCAGGGACATAAAATAGCCTGTAGAAAAGTTCAAGGTCCTTTCTGTGCACACGTCTCTCCATCCATAGGGCACTTCCTAAACGAGATGAGGATCCAGGTCCAGAAATTCGATGATGGGACTCAACTGTTTTGTTTTGTTTTGTTTTCGTCTCCCACTCACCCTGATTGAAGTCGAAACATTCCATGGAAACTCACTTTCCAAAACCTACACTTTTCCAGAAAAGCAGTTTGCTTTCAAATCCACAATAAAGATTTCACTTGAAAAATAAAATAAAATAAAATGGAACCAAACGCTCCTGGCATTTAATCTGACTACAAGCTATACTGCTGTTTACATGGTTTTGGGTTTTATTAGGAAAGAGTTGCCTGGCATTAATAATATGATGTTTAGTTGAATAAAATTCCAACTCTCCATCTTTCAGGACTCTGGGGAAATGAGAACACCCTGTCGAGCACTGAGCATTCACAGGCTTATTCCCAGAGGAAGTACTTGATGTTGGACCCAAATGAGAACCACAGCAGCCAGAACTTGACATCAAGAACTTACCTACCTGGTTTCCCACAAGCCCATTGTATAAATGAGGAGCCTGAGCTCAAGTGGTTTAACTTCCTGTGAAGGAAGACCACACAGGCAGTTAAGGAAGGAAACACGTATCTTCAATTGAATTTGTTTTTATTTGTTTTCAGGTCCCAAAGAATTTTCTGTCCCAAATGTCAATACTACAGAAGTTGGGAAATCCAAATGTCACTTAAACTCTTACGTGCCAGGTGAAAACCCCAATATGTATGTCTTTGAAAGGGACACACTCTTCTTACTGACATCTCGAGAAAATAGATATTTCTCAGTTGTAGAAAAGTATGTCATCAATCGAAAAGGTTACTTCACATATTTTATAAAAAATCATTTAAGGATGTAGTTAATTTGTATTAAAGTATTTGAGGGAGAAATACTTTGAAAATGTCCCTTTCCCTCCTCTGAATCATAAAAAAAAACCCTTATAATTCTACAAATATTGTAGTAAATGTCCTTGAAACAACCCCCAAAGACATATGTTTCTTTTTTTTTTTTTTTTTTGGAAAATGTCCAGGGAGATCCTTGAGGGGTGGTGGGAAGCCAAGAGTGCTGGTTCACAGCATCACATGGATGGATACCTTCTACCCCTGAGAGTAAAATTAGAAGGTTTTTATTTTTTATTTTATTTTTTGGTTTTTCATTTTTCAAGGTAAGGTATCACTCTAGCCCAGGCTGACCTGGAATTCACCATGTAGTCTCAGGGTGGCCTCGAACTAATGGCGATCCTCCTACCACTGCCTCCCGAGTGCTGGGATTAAAGGTGTGCGCCACCATGCCCGGCGAGAATGGAGGTTTGGAACTGCTTCTTACTGAGCTCACCTTCCAGAAGTTCCCAAAACCAGAGCTAGGTGAGGCTGGGTAGATAACAAGAGTGAATATAGTGGATAAAATTAGTCAAGGACCTGGGAGATAGTTCAGTGGATAAAGTGCTTGCTTTGTAAGCATGAGAACCTGAATTCAGACCCAAGTACCCATGTAAAATGCCAGCCATGCTGGCACTGGAAAGGGGAGACATGTAGATCTCTACGGTTTTCAGACTAGTTCAGGAAGAAACCCTGTTTCAAAAGAAAATGTGGTGTGTGACTGAAGGAAGAAATTTAACTTCAGGCCTCCATACACACGTGTGTATACACATGAACACTCATACAAATATACCCCCACACATATGACATGTACCTACACATGTCTGCAACCACAGACACACACACACACACATCCCAAAAAAAAAGCAGCCTTAATACTCACCCACCATGACTCAGGGAACTGAGCAGAAGAGGGGTCAGATAGATTGTAAGAGCCATGGTGGAGGAGAATATCCAGAGACATGGCCCCCCTCAGTAACAACATACAAAGAGGGTGGAACCGGGTTGTCTCCTAAGCTATCAATAACTCTCTACCTGATCCAGACTGCCTACAGAGGAGGATACCCAGCTGATTGGGGACAGGGAGGAGGGAAATAGGGGAATTTGAGACATCAACATATTATTCGCTTATTAAGTGTATCTAATTATGGATACTAAAATAATGTTTAAAAAAAGAAAAGGGAAATACTACAGATACTAATGAAATTGAGAGAATCATAAAGAAGCGATTCAATGTGACTATGCGATGCTGACTTCCAGCTTCTACATGCTCTCCCCCCATGATTGCCTCTGTGCTTGAAACGATAAACTGAAAACAAACCCATTCCTTCCTTAAGCTGCTCCTGCTCAGGTGTGTTGGTCCTGCTAGTAGCAGTTAACTGATGCAAACTATATTCATAAAAAAATGAGTTTAAAAGCAAAACAACAACAAAAAAAAAACAAACAAGAGAGCCAATATAGAAAAATTGCAACCACACACAGGAAGTTTCCAGAAATCAAGAAATGAACACATGTGATCAGGCGAGGCCTGCAAAGCACAGAAGTGGAGAGAAGTGAAACAAGGGTTTGTATGGAATCTGCCGCGTGACCAAAGGCTCAGATGACAAGATGTAATTCTGCTTCGATTAGCAAGGTGTCTAGGTCTCCTCCCAGAAGCCATGACCTTCTCTAGATTCTAGAAAAGAAAGAGAAGCTCTCCACTGAGAGGCAGAAACCATAGCCCTGGTTGATCTCTGTCGCACTGTCCAGGCAAGACCATTCTAGAGAGAATTCTACCCACATGTGCTACTTGGACAGCCTCAGCCTTGGTGAGCAATTAGCTCTGAAAACACCAGTTTAAGGTCTCATGTGTACACATGTGGAAACCATGGGCTGGAAGCAGAACCAACAAGACGTGGTGTGTCATAGGCTGTTTGCTTACCCAACGAGGGTGCATCTCAGCCTCTCAAGGCCTGCAGATCCCGGGCAGAAACAGGTCTGCACCATTCTGTGAGAAGCCTGGGTTCTTCAATTTCATCATTTCTGGCTCAAAGTGGGCCTGCAATTTTCATTTCTTTATGGGTTTAAGTAATCTATTGCAAATGGCACCAGCAGGCTGTAATGCATTCTTGCTGAGGAAACTGTTCTTTTTCTTTTGCAGCTCTCTGGTGAAGATTTGCCCTGCCGGGTAACTGTTTTACATTAGCTATAATGGTGTTTACATTGGATGCACTGATGTTTAAATCACTGGATATATTTGTTATTAGTAAGGAGGCAGTGGCATTGTTTAGCCTGAGTATCTGGGTGGGTGGGGGGATTTCTATTAGTATTGATAATATTTTACAAGAGACCTTGTAGGGATGTTTATAATAATAGCCACGCTGTTTATCTTACCGGGATTATGTTGAGGCAACTTTAATTGTATTCATATTAAACATATCGATGTTAGAACTGATGTAATGTGTTTAGCATTAATATGAAGGTTGCTAAGTTGGGGGGCTTGGGAGGTAGAGTTAAAGGGCCGGCAAGACAATGGGACATATGGAAAGCATTTGGGGGGTTTCTGTTCTTGCCTAACAAGAAGGATTAGTGTGCTTGCAGAAGTACAGTGAAAGATGTACAGTGGATCGCTGGGCTCCCATCTGCTTCCCTCACAACGCAATCCTCTTGGCTGCCTCGTGTGTGCGCCGCTGCACAATTGCTCCCAAGTCCCTGTGTTCTCACCAGCTCCACCAAAGCTTAAATGTCAGGGATACTTCAGATGCTTTGCAGCTGCCTGTCGTACCCAGAGATGTTTCAAAATGGATTTTGTAATGGCTTATAAAAGTCCCACATTGTGCACGAGCCGTTATTGAGTGTGATATAGTGTGCGCAAGAATGTTGCCCATTCCCTCCGCGCTGTATCCATCAATCTGGCTCTATTAGAGTTGGCAGGATAATGGCTCGAGCGAGGCTCTGGACTTTATCTCCAGCTGAAAGAAGCATCCTAATTATCTACTCATCGGAGCAACCCCACTCCTGGCTCGAGCAGATCACTGCCAGCTCAGGCCTAGAAATTCCAAATCCTCCCAGTCACCCACCAGGCTCTTGGAGGCTGGGATGCAGGATTGTGTCCAGCCCAGCTGGGGAGCCTAGTCCAGGCAAATCCTGGAAATCGATCTGATTGCCCAGCTCCAATTTAACCCATTAGGGCACAGTTTCTTGAGGCTTTTCTTCTAGCCCAGCTCAGTTTCCACTGGGCCCAAATGACTTCTGAGACTTTATGTCAGAGGCTGGGATCCTGCTGGGCCAGACCAGAAGCCTGGTTTTCAGTAACATGGGGTGATATCTGCAACTCCTTCCTAGATGCTATTGGGAAGTTTAAATGAGGGACAGTGTCTTTTAAGGTAGCTGTAACATGCCATGCTAGTGTCCAAATTGAAAAATCTCTTGGTTCTGGATGATGGCTCAGTGGGTAGAGGGCTGGCCATGCAAGCATGAGGACCTGAGTTTGGATCCCAGCATCCACCTGAAAGCTGGGCATAATGCAATGTGCCTGTAATACCATCTCTGGGGATGCAGAGACAGGAGGATCCCTAGGACTTGCTGGATACCTAGTTTAGCTGAATCAATGAGCTCTAGGTCCAGTGTGAGACCCTGGCTCAAAAATAAGGTGGTGGACTGGAGAGCTTGCTCAATGGTTAAGGTGTTTGCCTGCAAAGCCTAAGGACCCAGGTTCAATTCTCCAGGACCCACATAAAGCCAGATGCACAGGTGGCCCGTGCATCTGGAGTTTGTCTGCAGTGGCTGGAGGCCCTGGAGCACCCATTCTCTCTCTCTCTCTTTCTCTCTCTCTCTCTTCTTTCTATCTCTCTCTGTCTTCTTCTTACTATCTCTCTCTGCTTGCAAATAAATAAAAATATTTTAAAAAACAAATAAGGTGGAGAGTGACTGAGGAATGCACCCGATATTGACTTCTGCACCTGCATATGCATACACGTGTCCATATACATACATGCAAACACATGCAAAAAGAGAAAATCATCCAGCCCCCAAAAGTTTTCTTCTTTACAAAATACTCCTCACTAATATAAACTTACAGGTAAGCTGTAAGCTTGTACTATAATCATAATTATTTTAGCTCTATTTTATAGATGAGGACCAAAGGCAAAGATGATTAGCTTATCTGGTCATAAAGTCTTTCCTGAGCTTGGATTGCAGAATTCTGTATTAGCTAGTTTTCTTGTTATTGTGAGAAAATACCAGACAAAGCAACTTACAAGAAAGTGTTTATTTTGCTTACAGTTTCATGGCTGGAAGGTATGACATTGCTTTCCTCCACAGCTCCAGCTCCTCTTGGAGACCACAGTATTAGTGACTTGTCTCCTTGCTGCTGGGATAAAATCCCTGATAAAAGCACCTTACAGAAGGAAAGTTTTTATTTTGACTCGGTGTTTGAGGAATCGGGTGGTTGTGGTGGGGAAGCAGGAGCATGAAGTACCTGGTCACATTTTTTTCCTCAGTTGGGGAGGGGAGGGGAGGGGAGAGAGAGAGAGAGAGAGAGAGAGAGAGAGAGAGAGAGAGAGAGAGAGAGAGAATGTTGGTGTTTACCTGGCTTTCTCTGTTCCTCTGTGTTCAGTCTGTGATCCACCCCCTTGTGTTAGGATAGTACCCCCCACATTCAGGAAGGTTCTTCCCTCCTTGGTTAAACCTCTGGAAATTCTCTCAATGACACCTCCCCAGCTGAGTCCCCTAGGCAATTCCAAGTCCAGTGGAGACCGCCCATCACAAATTCACTTCTTGTCAACTTGACACCAAAACACAGCACATTTAAAGCCACCCACCCCCCATTTAGATCCATAGTTCTCCATATTTTGTGCATCAAAACACTTGTAAAATGCAGAAAGCTAGGTAGGCTTTCTAGCTCAGTAGGTCTGGGGTGGGACTGGGGACTGGGTAATATACAAGTTCAACAAATTCCCAGGTGACAATGATATGGTGGAACACATTTGGGAATCCTTGTTCCTCGTCCTCTTTGAGAAAGAGACTCCTCATAGTTTCTGGAACATTCTCTACACAGCCATCTCCCACTGAGCTATGGAACTTGAAAAATGCCCTGCGATCCAGCCACTCCTGGTCCAGTTCTTTGAGGACTTAGGAATTTCCCAGTACTGCTCCATGGATTCCCAAGTGGAATCAAGGTTCAGAAGCAAGGCTCTGCAGCCTATTCCTCCCAACTCGTCTTCCTCAGCCCTGCGGCCCATCATGGCTGCCCTTCTTACCTGACTTGAACAAAAGCCCCTTCTCCTCCATGCGTTCTCATGATTAATTTTCCCCCACTGCACTGAGGCTGGCGGTGCAAGCTGGCAGGATCCTAATGTGTGACACCTTCAAATAGTACCCTTTAAATATTTCTTCAACACTTATTTAGTTGGGGAAGGTATGGAAATTATTTTCTCTTAATATAAATTATGTTCTGGCAGGTTCTCCATTGGATTGGCCAAAGGGGTTTCAATATTCAGAGAATGTCTTTTTCGATAAAGGAAAAATAGACATTTCCCATTCTCCCTGTGGTTCTGGAACTCTATTCAGCTGTGTTTTGTGATTTTCTTGGGAAAACCACTAAAGGATTGGGATTGAGATAATGAAATGAATCACTGGTGGGGGGGGAGAGAACCCCACACCCCCACTCTCCCAGAGCGCACCTGGGCCCCAGACTCTGCAGCTGAAACAGGGGAATGCCAGCAAGGATTTTTTTTTTAAACTTTCACTCCAAGCTGTTTTGTACGTGGGTAAGAGAGGATCTAATTTACGTTTTACCAATTATGTTACAGCAGGATTTCTAAATAACCGGCGCCATATCCCATTCATTCCCAGGAAGTTTAGCCCATGGACTCATGTCCTGGGAGGTGGCCCAGCTCTCTCTCTCTCTCTCTCTCCTCTCCACTTTGACTTCCAGGTTATTCTTTCTGTCACAAATTTCTGCTCACCAACACAGCTGGCTCCAGAAAAAAAAAATCAGCAAAGAGAAATTCCCAGGCTGAAGAAAGTCACCACCAATGCCAAGTGAAGTTAGAAGCCAAGGCAGGTGAGGAGAGGAACGTCCCCATGGGTCAGGAGAATAAATGTCATGTGAGAAAGCAGAGATGTGGAGCTTGGAAAGCTCCTTAGAGGAGGAGGTAGACAAGAGAAGCTGGAAAGAAGGCAGGATAGAAGGAAAGGTTTTGTTTATTTGCTTTTGTGATTTTCAATATTAGAAAGACACGAATTCATGCACCAAGGCTGCAGGGAGGAGAGGCACAGAACGAAAGGGACACGAGAGTGACAAGTCACACAAGGAGCCCCTCACTGAAGAGGTGAAGAGAGTGAGGTCCCCGGTGAAGTTCACCAAAGCTTGAATCACTTTCTGCTCAGCGGTTGCCTTTTCCTTTTCTGCAACTAAGTCTCCCACAGAAGGTAACCATTAATGGGAGAGAGGAGGATCTGTCACCAAGAGAGAAGACTGGGTCATATTGGCAAACAGTACTAGATTTATAAAATTCCACTTAGAGCAGCCTTTAAAAAGATCTGGTTTTCTATTGCTTTCCTTTTTTTTTTATTGAGTCAAAGCATACGTTCAATAAAGTGAGCTACTCTTACCACTATGGAATTTTTACATATGCATCACATATCCACATGCCTACCCGCAGATCAAGATGCTGAATACTCCCTGTACCCCCTAAGGGAGTCTTATTCCCAACCCTAGCCAACATTGCACTCCCCACAATCACTGGTGTTGTATTCTAGTTGCTGCACAGAAAGAACCCAAGCAAAAGCAGCTATGGAGGAATGGGTTTATTAGGCTTATGGATTCCAGGGGAGACTCCATCCTGGCAGGGAAAATGATGGCATGAGCAGAGGGGTGAACATCACCTCCACCACAGCACTGCAAACAGCAGCAGGAAGGTGTGCCAAATACTGGCAAGGGGAAGCTGGCTTATAACCCCCATAAGTCTGCCACTGACAACACAGCTCTAGCGAGGTTCTAATTCCCGAACTGCCATCAGCTGAGGATCTATCAATCAGAATACATTCATTTGTTTGTGGGGGACACCTGGATCAAACCATGACAATTGGTGAAACTTCAATCACTGGAAATTATCTCCTGTTCTTGAACTTTATATGATTGGAACTTTATACAGAGGTTTTCTTTTGTTTAATATAGTGTTTTGGAGATTCATTCCTGTAGTGGAGTGCAGCTCGGTTTGGTATATGTGTACTACAATTGGTCCATTCCTTTTCTGAGCAAGAAGTTAAAGAATACAGTTTGATGTTATCACAAATTAATTCTTTATCTGCTTAGGTGCTCTTGTGAACAAAGGAACGATGGACAATCTAGAATATACCTTGGGTAGATATATGTTTTTTATTTTCTCTTGATTGTGTGTTGTAGAGTTGAAAGGTGTAGGAAATATTAGGAATACGTTGGAGGCTTTGGTTCCTCTATGATCTGCAGGACAGGACCTATACTGTGTGACATGGTGCCTTCCATTCGGTACCCTTATAGCTTCTCTCACGATGGCCCCATCTTGCACCCTATGCAGTAGCCAGATGGTCTCCCACCCATTCCCCCAAACATTCTTAGTTATCTCGTGTCCTTATTACAGTTTCCTGCTGTGCTGCCCTCTCCCCTTTCTCTATCAGAGAGCTAACTCTCATTTATCCCTCAAGTCACTAGGCAAAAATTTCTCCTTCACTGGATCCCTCCTCACTCCTTCCCATTCTCCCTCTCTGATGATTAATTTTATGCATCACTTGACTGACTGAGTCACAGCACGTGCTAGTTAACGCTGCTTATGAGGGGGTCTGTGCAAGTGTTTCAGAAACAGACCTGCATTTGAATCAGAGAACCAGGTAAAGTGGATGGCCCTCCTTAGTGAAAATGGGCACCATCCAATCCACCGAGGACCTGAGGAATTTAGAATTAGCTGCCTGAGCTCCAGCCCTGGGCACTTCTAGTTTTCCAACTTTCAGACCTACACTGGCATCCGACTCCATCATCTCTCCAACATCCAGGCCTCCAAAGTGTAGTGTTGTCTGTCTTGAGTCTCTAGTTTATAAATGGCATATGTGGGGCTTCTAAGCCTACATAACTGTATAAGACAATTTCTCCTAAGTCTATTAGAGGCATATTTTGAAACATATCTATATAGAGATGTGTGTATATATCTCCATCGTTTTTTAGTTCTGTTTCCTTTGGAGAACCCTCACTAATACAGCCCTTAAGTCACTTTATGTGTAACCAAAGCCTTCTGACATCTTTATTATCTCCACTCATTTTGTGTTGGCATGACTTTCCTCTAAGACAGAAATCTCAAGCAAGGTGTAACTTGTGTCTTTCTTGGTCATTTTTTTGTCCTCAAATTACACATAGGACTTCACACTAGTAAAGAGTTCAGTAAATGTTTTCAAGGTTAATTAATGATCTGAACTTCAAATAAACAGAGATGATGATCTGTTTTGTTTTCTGTCTGGAGACAGAACTGTGTGAGATGAACCTTCCATTTCTAGCCTATTTTGACTAGAATTATTTGTCATAGAACAAATAGTAAAGATGAAAGTAGACAAGAGAGAGTCGGGGGACTTCTGAGCTCTCAAATGAATGTACTTCCAAACTTTGAAAACACACGCAGTAGTGATTCAGACTTTGTCTATGGCCCATGATACCAGACACTCACATGTAAATTATTCTTTTAGTGATTTTTTTTGGGAAAATTAGCCAGGCATTTCAAAATATCCAGATGTCCTCCCTGTTAGAAACAAAACAACTGCATGTCCTTCCCACATTTTATTAAGATATTTAGTAACAGGAAAACTGATCGTGAATTTAATTAGAGAGATGACTTAGTAAGAGAGAGTCAAAGCCAGGAATTTTAACCAGGTGATAGTACTTACTCTAAAGCAGGCCTGAGAGATATAGCCCAGAAATGAGTCCAGAAGATACATTGAAGATGCATGAAGCTATCAAAACCAAGCCGCTGCAGAGAGCTCCTGGTCAGTATGTCGGTCACCCAGTGACACTGTAAAGAAGACAACCCAGCCCATTATTTCAATTCTTCTTGGCCGTGGTGAACAATCAGCAACATCCCACAAAACATGCCCACCACTTGTGACCTCTTCACCAAAGCATTGGTCAACTTTCCATCACTGCAACCAATATCTGAGCTAAATCAACCTAAAATGAGTATTCTAGGCTCACATATAGTGTTGCAGCATATGAGCAGTTGGCCCTCTTGCCTTGGCCTGTGGAAATACAGCACATCATGGCAGGAGCATGTGGAGAGGAGACCCATTTGCCCTTGGCTGGGTGTGGAAGAGAAAGAGGAAGAGACCATGGCCCCCAAGAGCATCATCACATAGCCCTTGGTCTGACTCAGTGCTGGCTCTTACTGGATCCACCACCTGCCAGAGACCTTCCCCACATGGGCCTTTGAGGGACATTTAGGATCCAGACTGAACCACTGAGTTTATGCCAATTCCTTTGCCGAAAATGACTTATCCCAATTCCCACTCGCCCCAGCCTTTCAAACTCAGTTCCCCAAGAATCTCCAGATCCTTCTTCTCTCTTCCCTCCACTCTTCACTCTGCCCAAATCCTGTCATAGGGCTGGCTCAAATACCTGCTCCATACAGAAAGAGACCTTACACCCCCCCTCACAAGTTCTCCCAACTGTCTCTGCTCCTTTAGCCAATATCTTGCTGCTTTCAACAATTTTACAGCAATTTGGGAGCATGTATTACCTCCTCCCACAAATAGTAAGAGCTTTCGGGGCAGGATCTATATCTTCTATCCCTTGGTGTCCCCAAAACAACACAGCAAATATTGATAGATTGGATGTGCCAATTCCAGTTGGTGGCCTATGGCCATAATCTTCATGTCCTAAACTAGAGGTGCACATCTTGAAAGACTCACCGACTTCATTGTTCCAGTCCTTACATTCCCGATGCTACAACAAAACACCTCACAAGAAGCGACTTAAAGGAATAAGAGATTTTTTTTGTTTTGTTTTTTTTGTTTGTTTGTTTCTGGTTTATGGCTGGAAGCCATACAGTCCACCGTGGCTGAGAAGACATGTTGGCAGGTGCACGAAGCAGCTGTTCACATTCCTGCAGTCAGGAAGCAGCTATCAGTAAACACCAGTGCCCAATTCACTTTCTTCTTTTTATTCAGTCTGGGATTGCTTCGACAGAACAGCGGAACCCACAGAGCATAGATCTTCCCCAAATCAGTTAACCTAATCTAGAAAATCCCTCACAGATATATTCAGAGATTTTTCCCCTAGGAGATTCCGTATTTTATCAAGTTGAAAACAGTGACCATCATCAGGGGAAGAGTGGAAGAGATCGGGAGTAAGGCCAACTGTATTCCAAATTGGATCTGCTACCTCTCACCTCCAAGTCTTTAAAGAAGTTATCTAACCTCTGTGGAACTCAGCTTCCCCAGATATAAAGTGACTGGAAGGTTGAACTAGACACAATGTCCTGGAAACTAGTATAACAGGATCCCTATCAAGGCAGAGTTAAATGGTAGTACCCATTATTTCAGACTTTCTCTTTCCTGCTTGGCATTTGAGATGACGGATTATTTTAGGATACATCTTCTTTGTTTAGGAAAGACATATTCTGGAAGCACATTACACAGACACAGAGTATAGCATAACTTCTTATGCCTTTTTGGACTTGATTACAAATGTTACTGCCTGAGATACCTATGCTTAATGTCTGGTCTTCTGGAAGAATCCAGGATCTGCTTTTTAAGATTCAAGATGATAGATACCTTTTGGAGTGCGGATTGAACTTTAGCCAAAAATCTGTGGCAAAGTAAAAAAAAATTTATTTCTCAAATGTAATCATTTTCCAGTAATGAGAAGTCCATGACATGACCACAAAGAGTCAGCAATGAACCCGAGTGTCAACAAGAAGAGCTGATCTATAAGTCCTCTGTGGACAAGAAGCTCCCTTGAACCCAGAGCCCTGGGCATTGGACAATAATGACCAAGCACAAAGAACCAGAAAAGCAGCACTCGAGGCAGAACTCCATTTGGAAGGGACCCAGACAGGACCAACAGCAGCATGTCAGAATGAGTAGACAATCTGGTGTGTTCTAGAGCAATGTGGTGGCAGGGAAATTCTAGAGGTGTGACTCCCTGGTAATTGTATATAGAGGGGGCTGAAGCAATTAACTGGAGATGCAGCAGATATTTGATCATGATTCATAGTTTAATCTGAAGCTCATATCTATGAGCTACCCTGTCTTCTCAGAATAGAACTTCCATTGTCAAATAACTTTAAGCATTCCCGAAACTTGATGTCTCTCTTGTAAACTTTATCACAGATATGAGCATTTGTAGATCTAAGAAGTAAAGACACCTATTAGACTTTCTTTAAAGTCAGCATTCCCCAAACTTATTTGAAATTAGGGACAATACCATTGTCCTCTTTTGTGATGCCATCAGTATCCTGTAGAATTTAGGTTCTATCAAGTATATGTCACAAAATACACTTTCGAATGTGACTTGCAAAGAATTCTAAATAGTGTTTTGTTGTTTGCTTAAAAATGGAACTTTAGAAAGTCCCTTTTTTTTGGTTCTTATTTTACATCTCTGGAATAATTACAATGCCAGCTGTAGAGAAACTGAACTAGAATCCAGAACAGGGTCCAAGCAGTGCTTTCAGGACATGAATTTGAAATCCCAAGATGAAACAGCTGATGGTGAAGCTCGCATCTTAACCCGAAGGAGCCAGTCTTGGGCACAAGTGGTAAGAAAGATGTTCTAAAAAGGGCTCCTAACCTTCACCTTCAAGGACTGGGGTGCCATCACTCCATGGTTTGTGCCCTGAAGAAGAAAAGGTCTACTTTCCCTGTCCAAGGATGATTTCATGAGTGGTCTTTCTTCTTTTAGACAACGGTTGTTCTCAAGTGTGGAGAGGTTGTGATCCTTGCAAAGTCCTACTGGAACACAACTTGGTCATCACTTGCTAGACATTCACCCAATACCTGGTGCACCCTTTATTTGAATTCACACTCATATGACCTCAAAAAGCTAATGAGACTTTGGTTTTGACATCTTAACTAGGGGATTCCTGACTATCAGAAACCTTATCTCACATTCTCAGCCTATCCACTTTCCTGGGGAAATGTTTCTCTGTCCAGTTCCAATAGGAATATATTTTAAATTTTTACTTATTTACTTATTTGCATGTGTGCGTGAGGAGGTCCGCTAGGGTCTCTAGCCACTGCAAACAAATGCCCATCCAGCTATAAATGGATGGCTGGAGAATTGAACACTAGCTGACAAGCTTTGCAAGCAAGCCATCTTCCCAGGACTGTCCCCAACCCCATGGGAATATTTGGATGGGATGCTGGATCCCAGTTTCCTTGTCCCATAAGGTCTAGTTAGAATGAGATTAGCAGCTTCTTAATGTGTACTGGCCCTCCACTGGCCTGAAAGTGACAGGAGGCCAGAATTCAGACCCAACTATTTCTACATCATTAACGCTTATTAACCATGTATGAAAAGCTTCTCAGACAATATGTAGTGAATGAAAAGAGCACTTTATCCAGAGGTAAGTTACAGCTACTGTCCCAGGGTTGGAGGCAGGGAAGGAGGCTGGCTTTTAAATCCAAGCATCCTGTCCCACTATCCGTCAACGAGGAGGATGAGTCGCTAGGGAATAGAACTTCAGCTGTTTCCATCGTGCTCTGGCTTTGATTAGAATTCCTCCTGGAGCCTGGCATAGGGCTGAGGCTCTCGCTGGGAGTCAAGTGGCCCCAGCTGTCTGGAAAGAACTGTATCAGGGAACCAGGCAGTGCTTGACATGTAACGGTCCCTCTTACAGGCAAGTCCACTCCAAATTTTCTGTGGGTTCTTTGAGCTCTAAAGAGTCTTTCCACTGAGCGGGCTTCCTGATGTCTCTCTTCATCTATTCTCTGTCCTCTCCTTCTCCTCTACTTCCCTGACCATACAATGGCAGGTTATACCAAAGCCACAAATTCCAAGCTATATGTAGCATAGAGCGGCTGTTTGTCCCCAAAATACCACGTCGCTGACTACAGCAAACACTAATTACAAGTTTTATCAAATCACTGTTATGTGACCAGTCATTTTTGGTTTCCAAAAATGACAGTGAGTGGCATGTTTCGGCAGCTGGTGGGGGCACTAGCTTGAGTTTCGGGTCTCAAGTGCACACAGATGTGAATGGAATTGAGCAGCCCAAGTGACCAATTCAGAAAGGAAAACAGGAGGGGAAAGGCAGAAAGCATTGTTTTGCCCTCACAGATAAATTATTTAAAGTTAAAGTCGTCAGGTAGCACTGACAGTGAACAGTGTCAATAACACTCATCTCCCTTGTAAGCACTTCTCTCATACAGACAGTGACACCAGTTACCACCAAATAGCCAAACCTGGCATTGTCCCCCCACCACACATACACTCATTCCCCCCCCACCATTGTAGTTAGCTTTCTAGTTGCTGTGACAAAGAACCTGACAAAAAGCTGTTTGGGAGGAATGGGTTAATTAGGCTTATGGATTCGAGGGGAGACTCCATCCTGGCAGGGAAAACGATGGCATGATCAGAGGGGTGGACATCACCTCTGCCATAGCACTGCAAACAGCGGCAGGAAGGTGTGCAAAATACTGGCAAGGGGAAGCTGGCTTATAACCCCATAAGCCCGCCCCCAACAACACAGCTCCAGCGAGGTTGTAAAACCCAAACTGCTATCAGTTGAGGATCAATCACTGAGAACACATTCATTTGTTTGTGGGGGAACACTGGATCAAACCATGACACCCCCTTTTTGCCATAAGAGTAGAAGGTAATGATATCAAAGAAACATTGCTGGGCTTGTGGTCTGAAACCTGGGTGAGCTTATGACCATGGCCTTGCGTATATCAGCCTAGTGTTCTAGGAGATCTTGTGACTAAGGGAAGCTAATAACACCCACCTCCACAGACTGATGGGAGAGCACAAGGGAAAGCACCAGCCATACTCTAGACACAAAGTGGCCAGGAGTAAAGAAATAAGGAATGTCACCACTCATTGGAGCCAGTTCACCCTGCACTGTCACTGTAAGAGCATGGCTGTAGTGATCCCCATGCAGGTGGGCCTTGTGATGACCTTGGCACATTACCAGAATGTCAAACCCTGCTATTCAAAATACACCAGTCCTCCACAGAGGTTCCAGGGCCCCTGTGCACACTTGGAAGTCACTCCTCTGTGAATTGTAAATGGCCCAAAGGTGTGCTTGAAGGAGACACTCTGTCAGAATAGAAAGCTGGTAGGAAAACAAGACCTCCGAGAAGCCCACATTCCTCCTCAGCAGAAGGAAATCTCACAAGGCTCCTCTTTGCAGAGGATCTGAGCTTTTATAGCAAGCCCTGGGGTGACAGGGGTCGGACTTGCCAAGGCCAGCAGAGGGGAGGAGAGGCATAGAGGATCCTCAGTGGCTAAAAGTAGTCATGGTGAAACAATGAACGGCCAAAGCTTGAACTGGCTTTCACTTCCTTAAACTATAAATAAATCAGCATTTAAAAATTTACTTCAGAGCCAGGCGTGGTGGTGCAAGCCTTTAATCCTGGCACTAGGCAGAGGTAGGAAGACCACCATGAGTTCCAGGACAGACTTAGAGTACATAGTGAATTCCAGGTTACCCTGGGCTAGCATGAGACTCTACCTCAACCCCCCCCCCAAAAAAAAAGATAGAAAGAAAAAGAAAAGAAGAAAGAAAGAAAGCAAGAAAGAAAGGAAGGAAGGAAGGAAGGAAGGAAGGAAAGAAAGAAAGAAAGAAAGAAAGAAAGAAAGAAAGAAAGAAAGAAAGAAAGAAAGAAAGAAAGAAAGAAAGAAAGAAAGAAAGAAAGAAAGAAAAGATTGTAAGAGCCATGGTAGCGGACAAAAAAAAAAAAACTGGCTACCTCTCATACAATTCATAACCCCCTAAACCATGGACTGGTCCAGCAAGCCCACTTAAGAGGGGCCCCAGCAGGGTGGGAACACGGAGGAGGGAAATGGAGATACCATCATAAGACTTGCTCATACAATATATCAAATCATTGACAATAAATATGAAAAAAAGTTTATCAATTGTTTGATAAAGATGGCTCAGCATTAAGGCACTTGCTTTGCCTGCAAAGCCCAAGGACCCAGGTTCAATTCTCCAGTACCCACATAACACCAGATGCACAAGGTGGCTCATGCATCTGAAGTTTGTTTGCAGTGGCAGAAGGCTCTGACACGCCCATACTCACTCTCTGTTTGCCTCTTTCTCTCTGTCTCTTTCAAATTAATTAATTAATCAATTCATTCAAATGTTTAAAAATATAAAGTAGCAAGTAAAGATGAGGTCTTGCCTTCCCTGATGAAAAAAAAAACAAAAAAAGAAAGAAGGGGATGTGAGGATAAACTGTCACTGTAATGCTGGGAAACTCCATCCTCGCCATCACTCTGAGAAGACAAGATGCTGGCTGGGTTGAGCAGGCGCCCTTTAGACTCCAGAATTCTATTCTATTGAGACCACTTCTTCCCAGGAAAGGGGCTGGAATAAGGCCCCACACAAAGGAACATCACCATCTTTCCAAGCTGTCACATCTGGTGCAAGTAGATCAATTTCTCCTTCCTCACATTTAGAGCAGCGTCACCGTGGCTCAGCCTGTACTTCGAGGCTGAGTCAGTGTGTACACCAGCTACCATGCTGATTTCTAACTTCAAAGCAGACAGTGTGAGAAATAACAGTAACATTGAAACCAGCACGCACGAAGCCCCCACTGGAGATATATATTATACTTAAGAATTGCACATTCCTATTTCATCTCATCCTAAGGGCAATCGGATGATGTAAATGTTTTTATTCCCATTTTATCAACAATGAAACTGAGATTCAGAGATAAAGTCCTTGGCCCAGAGCATTCCTCTGTTTCTTCTCACTGCTGGGAAGTTCAAGGTCAAAGAGACATGTGCAGGGGCCGGTGTTTGTGTTCCTGGCATCTGGGCTCCATTCTTCTTTTTTTTTTTTTTTCTATTTCTCTACTTTGTCTCTCTCTCTCTATATATATATATATATATATATATATATATATATATATATATATATGTATGTATGTATATATATATATGGTAGTTTCTGCATTTTTCTATAGTTGCAGAGCAATTGTAGAACCTCTTTGGAAACAAGAGAGGTATAAATAAATACATTAAGAGACATTCATGTTGAGAACTCTGGCCTCAACCAGCTGCCAGGCCTTATTTCTCCTGCTCTCAAGGGAGCTCTCCACTCAGTAGATAGTGAACAGGACAAGACCCTAGTCTTAAAGGACCACAGACTTCTTGGGCCCTGCCTGAGCACCCAGTGGAAGTAGAGGATGCACAGAGAGAGCACTCAAGTCTGAAAATCTTCCAGATTGGTTGTTTTGGTGAGAGGTCCAGAGACTCAAGAATGGAGTTTCCCAGAAATAAATAAAAAGGGGCTCCTGAATGTGGGTAGGAGTAACCCTCAATATGGCTCAAGGAACTGACGTGTTCTTGTGCTGTGCTCTTCCTTAGGAACTGCTGGGGCTCTCATTACAGACAACGTGGGAGCTGAGAGGACAGCCAGTCCGTGCCTGGCAAACCCTCACTGGCACTGGAAAGTGCTATGGGAGCTACTGTGTGACACTGGTCCCCAGAAACATGGATAAACAAGACACCCAGACTACCAGCTAGATGAAAAAGTACACACTTGTGCAATCGCGGCACACTGCCTTTGTGGGTAATCAACTGCCTCTGATGGACATGAGGTCCACTCAGTGGAAGAAAACTCATTACCACTGGGAATCAGGTCAGTACCCCAAGGTCAGGAAAATCACATTACCCAGAGAGAAGCCCCCAGTGTTCCCTGTACAAATCAAGTGGGTAGCCTCATCAAAATGTCCTTCAGTGAGGCTGGAGTGATAGCTCAGTGGTTAAGGCACTTGCCTGCAAAGCCTAACAAGCTGGATCAATTCCCCAGGACCTATGTAAAGCCAGATGCACAAAAAAGTACATGCATCTGGAGTTCATTTACAGTGGCTGGAGGGCCTGGTGCATCCAATCTCTGTGCGTGTGTCTCTCTTATCTCTATCTCTCTCTGCTTGCATATATATATATATATACACATATATATAATCTACTTTCCTGAATTATAATTTCTATATGTTCTATAGTTGCAAAGCAATTTTAGATCCTGTTTGGAAAACAGAGAGGTATAAATAAATATGTATCAAGCCAGTCAGAGGTCAGAGGGTCACCATCTGAGACCATGCTGAGACTACATAGTGAATTTCAGGTCAGCCTGGGCTAGAGCAAGGTGTTACCTCGAAATAAATAAATAAATAAATAAATAAATAAATAAATAAATAAATAAATAAATAAATAAATACAGTCTCTCAAGCTCCAAGCCATATCCCCTTTAATCAAAGCTGCTCTTACCCTTAGTTGAATAATCTGTTTTATCTTCAGATGGCAGAGAATTCTGGGGAGAGCTAAGACCCATTGACATGATCAAAAAATAGCCGAATGCTCAGAACAAGATGTACCACCTCTATTACATTTACTGGATCCAGAAGAAAGTACAGAGGAAGCAGTAACAGGAATATAGTTCCCAAGGCTAGCCTGACACTCACATCTAAGAAAATAGCAACAAACACTGTGGTGAACAAAAACTCATTATAACAGAAACACAGAGAAGTCACCATCAACAGATGACACACCTGCCTAAGGCTCAGGGACTGTTGTAGAAGAGGGGGCAGCAAGACTGTAAGAGCCACAAGACTGGTAGAAAGAACCGGGGGCACAGCTCCCCCCAGAAAGAGAGGCCCTAATTAACCCACAGTGAATGCCAATAACCCTACTGAGGAGGGCCCTCAGGGAAATGGGGATCAGGGGAGGGACTTGGTAAACCTATGTTTAAAAAAATTAATTAAGCTTTAAAAGTCATGTTTTGTCTATAATACAAAGGGCTGGGGAGATGGCTCAGCTGTTAAATGTGCTTGTTTGCAAACCTGTTGGCCCAGGTTCAATTCCCTAGGACCCATGTAAAGCCAGATGCATCAAGTGGTGCATGTGTCTGGAGTTGGTTACCAGCAGTAGTGACCAAACCAGGTGGTGTAAAGAGGAACACAAAACCTCTGGAACCATCCTCCCATCCTCCCAGGGATCCTTCCTAATGGAGAAAGGAACACTCACATCTCTGCCTTTTAACACACGTGCCACTAGTTGGCTGAAGGAAGTGCCTTTCCCTGATCACAACTTCTCGGTTGGAGCGAGACCTCAATTCCAGACCCTTGGCTTTGCCAGACCCATTTATGTTTCAGTTAGATTAGAACTTTTATTTCCTCCTTGCACCTCTATTTTTGATAGCATCTACTTCCTCTATTCGTTGTTCTAATAGTCCAAGTCACTCCTGCCCCAACATGTCACTTCCACAGAGAAACAGCGGAGGTAAATGAACCACTTCTTCCTTGCGTCCCACAGAGCTCTGCCCTGCCCTCCTCCATCATAGATGCCATTGATCATTGAAATGACCAGTTTCTCTGTCCCTGTTTCCGTGGGCTGTGAGTTCCCCAGTTCGGGAGCTGATCTGCCTCTTCTCTGTCCCAAAGCAAAGCCTAGGGGTGGGTACATATAAGTGTTTATTGCATAAAATTTGGTTAGAACGATGTTTGGATATTTCTTGATTTCTCATTTGAAGCTGTCTGGGTGAAGAGACATGGAAAATGATTTCTCTATATATTCCATTGTTCTTCCCAAGTTACCAAATTACCTACTTCTAAACTTGTGATTCAATGAAAAACCATTTCATCAACAATGAAACCACTGAAAGGCAGGCGTAGAATACCTTCCTGAGACCAGCTCAACCAACTCCCAGTGGTCAGATGCCATCAAGACGCAAGGCCATAGAGTGAATTCCTGGAAGACCAAGAAAGAAAGAACAATTTTCTAGACTCTCAAACCTGGCCTCCATCCACACCCCTCCTCTTCTTTGGTTCTCTAAGCAAGATATCCAGCACACATGTAGAACCAGGACAGAGGGCCATCCTCCAACTACCAGTTTTGCCATGCAAAGGGGAAGGTTTTCCCACAGGCTCTGACCTCTTCTCTGTAGGTGACATCCATCACTTTGACTGTAGCTCACTGCTCATTGTCCTTTCTGGTGACTGCCAACAACAACCTTCCCTCTATACCCACCCCTCTCCTTTAAAAGCTCTCCTCCTTCCAAGGGCTGAGCTCACACCAGGGTGCAGGCTACTGATCCGACCTTGTTCTTAAGGAGTTCCCTGCCCAGGCCCAGAGTCCTGTCTCCCCACACCTCCCCACATAGGCATGGCACTGCCCAGATCCATGACAAATTCTATCCAGGATGTGTGTGATTCATACTAGGACCAAAGGCTGTTTGCAAAAGCCTATGCAAAGCTACCACTAAGTGCAGGCCACTCTGCCCCTCATGCCACCCTCTGCTTCCCTGCCACAAAGCAACCCTATTTCCTCCTGCCTGGGCATGGGGGGGGGGCAGTGCATAGAGAGAAACCTGAAGTTCCCTCATGGGGGTTGGGGGAATGGCCACAAGTGCAGGAGGAACACTTTCTTCACTGGTATTTCAAGATGATTTCACAATCTCCAAAACCACCAGCCACATGCAATCAATGGCTGGGAAGTAGCAAGTGCGGGTTCGGATTGGAGAAACGTGTGTGAGTGTGTGTGTGTGTTTAATAATAGGACATGCGATTCAGATTCAGACAACCACCAGAATGCCTTCTAATGGTTGTGTGCATTCTGGCCAAAAAGATTGATTTGAGGCAGAGAGAAAAGAGGCTCATTAAAGTTCATGACTTTTGTTAGATCATCTGATATGAAAAAAAAAACTTATGTGTAGGCACAGAATTATATTTGTTAAACCTAATAAATAAATATTAAAGAAACACCAGGAATAGCACTGCTATCACCATCTGCTTTTATGATTGTTAGATACTATGATGGTGCAAGTTGAAAAATCAAAATGTGATCTTCTAGCCAGTGATTCCCAGCAATATGGGACAAAGCCAAGTTCATTTGTTCACTTGTGTACTTCAGTTATTTCCTAAGGAGATAAAGAGAAGAATATACTGTCAAGATAGGGGTGTCACCCTTCAGTAACAACACACTTGGGCCAAGAGGACCGGGCTGAGTACTAGGCTATCCAGGGTCCCCTGCCACAAGGACTGATCCAGACGGCCTACGGAGGAGGATATCCATCTGATTGGGGATGGGGGGGGGGCATTGGGGATAACAACTCATTGTTTGCCCACTAAATAATGTAACTCATTATGGACAATAAATATATATTTAAGACTTAAAAAAAAGATAGGGGTGCCAAATGAAATACAGAGCACTCAGATAAATTTGAATTTCAGATATATGGCATACTTTCAAAATAAAAGTATCTTCTAACCACTGCATTAGATATACAAATATACTAATACTATATATATTGAAGTTAGGTTTCAAGGAGTGTCCTATACTTTCCCTTACTGAATCTGGTGACCTATATTTCCAGATGAGATCGGGCATATTCATTGTGGCATGGTGTAGACAGGTTGCTCCGTTTCCATACCTCATCCAATACACCCAAGGACTTCATTTCAGATAACTGCAACAAGCTCTGCTCCTTCTTCAACCTTCACAGCCTGGAAGCTCATCCAGTCCGAAGTCTTCATAACACAGATATTGAAAGTGAGGTCAGAGAGAGGAAGTAACTTGCTCAAGTTGCACAGAGAATCAGAGGTACAACCAGGATACAAATTTGGTCTCATTATCCCAGAAGGAAATGACAAAGGGATCCAAATTAGCACAAGGGACATCTACAGAGGTCAATCCAAAGTTCACAGGAGCATCAGATGAATATGAAAAATAACACAAACAATAGCCATGATCATTTAACTATTTACTTATAAATTTAGGTTAACATCTGTATTACTGAGGGTTCTCTAGAGGAACAGAACCAACAGAATGAATTGTAGTAAACAAAAAGGGGGTTTATTGAATTAACTCACGGCAGTCTCATAATAGCAGTCTGCAAGCCTGAGAGTCAAGGAGAGTCAAAGTGAGTCAAGGTCACTGCTCAGTCCTCAAGATCAAGTCCTCAGATGCCTCAGCAGTTCCAATCCAGCACTGAAGGCCTAAAGGCATCCAGGGGAGCCACTGGTCTTCAGTCCAGGCTGGAAGGTTGAGGAAATTCCTTTCCAGTGCCAAGGAAGAGATGTACAAGCACCAGCAGCCAGCCAGGCAGGCAGGGAGGCAGGGAGGAAAGGACAAAGATTTCTTTCCCCTGAGTCTGTGGAATTTCCTTCCTGTACTGTCCTCCCAGGACAGGACATTAATTCCCAGGTTTCCCTAGTTTCCTTACATCCTTCCCCCTGCTGAGAGGGCTGCCTTCCTGTGAAAAACACCAAAGACACACCCAAGATAATTAAAAAGATCAAGTTGACAACAAAACCTAACCATCACAACATCTTTAGAATCATAACTTTTAACCTGTTTAAAATGTGCAGGACTGTGGCTATAACTCAGTGAAAAGTGTTTCTTTGTCTGTGTGAACATCTGACTTTGATCCCCAGAACTGCAAAAGAAAAATAAATAAGACAAAATGTGCATAAGCATGGGCTTGTATGAAATTTTATATGAAATCTAATGCATAAAGTAAACCATGGTTAGGTTGATGGACCTCCAAGCCTTCACTTCCCCTACTAGAGCACCTCAAAATTAGTCAGACTCATCTGAGTTTCATCAAATGCCATGGGACCATCTCTCATGGTCTAGAACAAGTGCAGGCTTTGGTTTCAAAGACTTCAGTCATCACCCTTGAGTCAAACACTAACCTGTGAGCTGCAAGTTCCTCATTGTTCAGCTAGGGGAAAATAAGACAATGACTAAGGATGACCGATGCATGACAAGAAAAAATACATAAGTACTTTCTTTGGATACTGTGTGCGTGCAGTGCCAAGTACCTAGTTTAATCTGAATGGAAGAGGAATTAGCATAGGGCAGGACTGCCATCCTTGATCTCTGTGTTGACTCCACTTATCAGTCAACTACACACACATCTTTGGTCACTACTAGTATTGCTTGATGCCAGAGGTAGATGGGACAGTCTACTGTGGCTCTTGCAAATAATGCTTTAGTACTCAACAGGAAGTGTCAGGTTGACCAGGTTGACGAATCCATGGCAAATGTTTGGCCTTCTTTCCAGGCATCCAGGGACACCTTCTCTGACCAGAAGCCTCAGTAAGACTAATAACATCTGATATATAGACAAAGGCTAACCCCACATGGAAGGATACCCTCTAACCAGTCTGCCAAGGAGAGGCGAGGCAGGAGCCATGTTCAGTGCTGTGCAACAATCCAGCTAGGATCTCTTTTGGCTTTGCTTCATGTGGAGGTCTCTTCCATCTTGTTGCAACTCAACACCTTTCATCTGTAAGCATTCTTGACTCCATGACCCTGCTTTCTAGAAACAACCAGTTGCTTCAGGGAAATCCTGAGAAGCAGGGAGCCAAGGGAGTTGGCTAGGGCTGTGGTGGTGGGCCATTGTGTATCTATGACAAATCAAGTCTTCTCTGAGTTTTGTTTTCTACAAAAGGACCTAGAAAGTAGGCTTTTTCACCAGGAAATTAGGAAAGATAGTGGACACATGCAGAAAGATCTGGCAAACCTAATTAGGTATCAGATTTTCATCTTTCTTTTGTTTTCTTCCCTCTGTCAACATCCTAGTGCTAAGCATCAAACCCAGGGCCTCATCATGCCAGACAGACACCGCATCACTGCTATAACCCCAGTCCAAATTCTTACATTTCTACAGTGGTGTTGGGCTTAATTCAACTTCATATTTTCCTTACCTAACAGAAAGTATTGGATTAACAAACATTTGGTTCATTAAAGCACATTCTTGATACTCTTCAAATTAAAACATTTATGGACTCACCAAAAAGCTGGGCATTTCAGTTCTTATGCCGATGTGATGTTACCTTGAGCAAAGGGACCTGCTTTGTCTGTACCATTCTGGTAGACATATTCTAAATGAAGACTACCTACCTGGTCAGAGTTCTTTCCCTTGTGCTGGTTTCCAACTCCAAGTGAGGAAAATGACATATTTCATTTATCAGCAGAAGTAACAGAGACAGGGCCAGCATAGCTCAATCTCAGTGGGACTTAGAGGAGAAGAAAGGCAACTTTAGCATTTACATCATCCAGTGTCCCACAGGACCCAAAGATCTACTCTTTAGCAGTTTTGTGTTGTCATTGGGGATAGAACCCAGGGACCCACACGTGCTAGGCAAGCACTCTGCCACTAAGCTATATCCCGAGCCCCAAGGTCCACTCTTAGGAGACTGATTTCATGAGGAAATTCTGAGGCCATGCCACATGTGATATTTTCAAATTCCTCAAACTTTGAGGTTGAGGAACTGGACTAGCAGAAATATCACTTCTTTATCAGAGGGTAAAGGGCACTTATGAGAATAAATTATGAAAGAAAAGAAGAAACAAAGAACATGGAGAAATCTTAGTGTGGTAGAAGTGTGTCTATTCACAAAGACCCCAAAACTCACAACCTTAAAGCAGCCTTA
>PVHP010015194.1:0-37862 GCA_004024765.1 Zapus hudsonius
CCCCCCGACTCTTTTCAGTTGGGGCCGGCCTTCGGCACCTGAAGGAAAGGACAGAATGCAGTGAGCAGCCTTGAGCATTCCCCAAACTAGCTGGAAGCCACTCCTGACCTTGGCATCTAGTCTTCAGTGATGCAGAAAGGTATAGCCTAGAGTGCTTTGCTTTAAAAAAGATCAAGGTAGAAAACGTTTAGAAGTAATCGTGTACAAAGTGGAAATGCCAAACTGCTCTAGAGGGCCCTGATGTGGTCTGACTCCTTGCTTCTGGGAGGATGAGGAGGCTGGGGTCATGGTCCTGGCTACCTGGGCACCGGAAGGACGACTGTTACTCTGATGGATGCTGTCTGACTCTCAGAGGCTGAGGAAGGCGCACCTGTCCCCTCAAGGGTTACTGTTTGGGAAGACGCTCTCAGTAGCTGCAGCTCGGCCTTGGTCCCAGGACTTGCCCAGGGACAGTTAGTGAAGGACTTCAGAGCTGGTGTTTGTTTGCTTGAGGCAGGGTCACATTCTAGCCCAGGCTGACCCGGAACTCATTCTATAGCCCAACTATTCAAGAATCCTCTTACCTCAGCCTCCTGAGTGCTGGGATCAAAGGCGTGAGCCACCACACCCGGCTCTTTTTTTCCTTACATAAATGTTTACACAAAAGAGAGAACAGGACAGCTGCTTTGAAAACCGTGTTGGTTCTCTGCCACTGGAGATCTGACTGTGGGCATCAGTCTAAGTGTCTGTGCCCGATCCCACCATCACATGAATTAACCCACTCGGCACACAGTAAGAGGCTCTCCTCTGGCACCACGGGCACACCTTCCTTCCCCCTAGTTCTAGGCTGCTCCTGGGCAGGCCCTCGGCTCAGCAGTGCTTAGAGCGAACGAAGGAATGACTGAATGATGAGTGAGTGAAGTCATATGTGAATACTGAATGAGAGAATGAATTCATGAAGGGGTGACTGACTAAGAAAGGAATGATTGCGTGAAGGAATTACTGAATGAATGAATGATCAAAGGGACGATTGAATGAAGGAATGAATGTGAAGGAATGAAGGGTCACGGGAACAAAGGTTCCGTTCTTAATGTTAGAACACATGAGGTCACTTAACAAGCCTCCTTGTTGCCTGAGTTGAGGGAACCTTGAATTATAGCTATAACTCTCTTATCTATGTGCCTTCCGGCCTCACGCCAGGCCCCCTCTTGGGATCCAGCAGAACAAGCCCCTGTTGCCAGGGAAACCATACGCCCCTGAACTTGTGGCCTTGGCTGCTATCTAGTGGCTCTAAGCATAGGGGCTGCGTCACATGAAGTGCAACCTGCTTTGGTGATGGCTTTGCAGAGGTCCCAAGGCTCAAGCTGGCCTCTGAGCCCTTTCCGATGACAGACCCTTAGGAGTCCTTGGGGTGTCTGGAATCATACGGAGCCTCCATCATGTCTTTGAAGCATCTTCAATGAAGCCACACTTGGTACTTTTACTGCTTCATTGGTTGGTGATGTCCAAAATATTTATTTGAAAAATGTATATTAATAAACCGATCTGATAAAAGAACAAACTTCCCCATCCCCCCTGAACGTTATAAAAGCAAGAAGCTTCCTTTGTTCTTAGAGGCTTCCCATAATGCTCTTCTATGACGTGCTCACCCTCTACTAAACTTGGTCTCAGCATTTCCAAGAACCTGGCCTCTCCAGGCAGTCTTTGCTTTCGTGCACTTACGCTTGCAAGGTGAGGTGTGAACACAAAGGGACGCTTCCATTCAGAGAACGACATTGGCCCTCATGCATTCTGGGGCAGCTAGTGTGGAAATGGTGAAGGTGGACAGTCCTTACAGCACAGCCTTGTCCATGTGGAATGGTGACACATGGTGACAGTGGGCCGCCAGTCCTTCACATGTCTGGCTCAAGCCTATGGTCACTGTGGACACCATGGCTGCCACATCAGCAGGATGTATGCTGCTCTCCTTTTCTCTTCTCTCTGAGGACCCTTCCCAGGATGGCCACGGAATAAGAGGATGCCAACCCCCGGATCTGGGCCAGCAGTAGGCATCTGAGTGTGGAGGCTCATGACAGAATCCCACTGGCCACTGGAAAAGTCTCCTGAACTTCCCGGACTGATTTTCTTCCATGACTTGCTCAGGGGGCTGCAGGGAAGAGCCTGAAGCAAGGCAACTCTTGAGACATTAGTGTCAATCAATTAGCATATTTCAGACATGCTTCCAGCTCCCAGTTGCTGACAGACAAGTAAACACCTGGCACAGATGCGGAGAAGCTAGCAGCTTCTCCAGACCCTGCAGGATGCCTTCGGTGATGCTTGGGTCCCCTTAGTCTGTCTACTGGATGAAGAAACAGACGCCAGCAGGAAAGACACACGAGGTTCAACACACGCCCTGTGACCCTCATGGCCTGAACCTGAGGATGCATCCTTGAGACTTTACCTGTTTGGAAAAGGAGGTGATGGTAGAATGAATGGCCCTGCATGACGAAAGAGAGAGGGTAAAATAACATGTGAGCATGATGGTGCCCGAGCACCCCGTACGCAGACATGGAGGGGTGCCCCTTATGCTCTCTTGCTCTGGGGAACAAGGCCCAGTGTCCACCACAGAGCAGGCAGGCCTCCACCATCGCCAGAGCCATTTGGACACATGGCCCTTCCTGGCCTCTCCAACCACTGTGCCAGCTCCTGTCAGGACCAGGGACCCCTCAGGAACTCCTGACCTAGCTTCTCTAAGGGGTCCCCAATGGGACACCCCATTGCTTTAAATCACCATAGAGCCATTTAATTGTTGACAAAAATAATTTTGGACCCGAGTTCCCAGAATGGAGGTATATTTTGAGAAGGACGTGAAACACCTGAGCGTTTTAGACCCAGTGTGTCCCAGGAATGGTAACGGCCGGTGGGAGACCAAAAGGCTATGTTCTTTAAGAAGAAACTCTTGATTTATTCTTCAGTGAAAGAGTGGAGAGCAGTTTTGTTACCAGCCCCTTCCTTGTTGGGGAGCTGTTTTCTGATAATGACTCTGACCACCTTCATGAGAGCAGCTGTGACTCCCCAGGACAGCCTCAGGATCAGACCTGCTGACGCTCCCTCATGAGGTGGGGAAGGGCATCCGACCTTACCTGAAAGCTCAGTGAGTCAAAGAACATGAGCTTTTATTTTCAAAAACATGTTTATTTATTTGCAGGTGGAGATACACACAGAGAATGGACACACCAGAGCTTCCAGCCACTGCAAATGAGCTCCAGATGCATGCACCACCTTATGCATCTGGCTTTACTAGGGAATACGTAAGCCTTTAAATAAGAGAGTGGAAGAGTTGGAGAGGTGGCTCAGTGGTTAAGGTGCTTGCCTGCAAAGCCTAATGATCTGGGTTTGATTCCCCAGTCCTCACGTAAAGCCAGATGCACAAAGTGGTGCACGCATCTGGAGTTCATTTACAGCAGCAAGAGTCCCTTGCATGCCCATTCTCTCTCTCTCTCTCTCTTTCTCTCTCTCTCTCTCTACATGTGTCTTTGCTTGCAAATAGATATTTTGAAAAAAGGAGTGGACCTTTATAAAACAATTTTTTGCTTCATTGTTTTTCCTGATTGTTTTACATTTAATACTATTTATTATTTCATTCTCTTCTAAACTTCCAGAGCAAGGCTAGCTATTCCTTAAGGCATAGAGCCTGAGCTCTTTGAATGACCTTTTGTGTGTTCTGTTGACAACATTCCGAGAGTAAGTGAGGCATACAGTGAGCACTTTGGTCAAGTGCTTTTCACGAGCAACCTGCCAACCTCTCCTGACACCCTGGCACCCAAG
Source organism: Zapus hudsonius (assembly GCA_004024765.1). NCBI lineage: Eukaryota > Metazoa > Chordata > Mammalia > Rodentia > Dipodidae > Zapus > Zapus hudsonius. The sequence continues at coordinate 3,787 of PVHP010015194.1, forward strand.
GCGTTGTTCTCTGTGGCCTGAGGCAGGGCTTCCTGAACTGTGCAAACTTCCCATTCTGGCTGGAGCTCCTTGGAAGCGGCCGGGACATGCGGGCCTGAGTGGCCCTTGGTTTTGGCACCAAGAAACACAAATAGGAGATGTTGGATAGTCGTCGATGGCTTGGGTCTCCTTCACTGCGCCTGGTGTTCTACTTTCAGTTAAAACAAACCAAAGCTGACCTTTGATTCTTTACTTGGCTGGTTAAGCTTTCAGGAGGCTTCCAGACTGCCTTGACCCACCTACTACCCAGTCTCAAATGGAAAATACACAGCCACATGCTTGGTTTGAGCAGGTCCCTCCAAAATTCACTGAAATCTGGCTGCCATGGGTGTGCCCTGGAAGGTGGGGCTTTAGCAAGCAGGTGGGCCATAAGCCCTGTCCCCTAGCGAATGGACCGAATGGACCGAGGCCTTTTGGGAGGGCTGGAGGGGGCCAGAGTGGGTCTCTTGCTCTTCCTTCAGGCTCTTCTGCTGTGAAAGGACACCAAATGCCGTCACCAACACAGGGAAGTCCCCAAACATGCCAGTTCTTACTTTTGCCTGTCCAACCTCCAGGGCTTCTGTTCCCCGTGAGCCATCCAGTCTCAGCATCCGGTTCTTTCTACGTTCACACTGGGGCGGGCATGCCTTCTCCCAGGAGATGCCCTTCCGATGGAATCCCCAGTGCCGCCAGGGTGTTGGCAGGAGCGTGAGGCCAAGTCCCAAGTGGATTAATCCCTTAATCCAGGGAGCAGGCTCCAGCTGCGCCCTGGCTCTCTCGCTTCCCTCTCTGCTCTTCGGTTCTGGGATGCCTTCTGCCTCGGGAGGAAGCAGCTTGAGCCCCACATGGACCTCCAGAACTGCAGCCCAGCGCTTCCCCCCTTGTATAAGAACCCCTCTGTGGTAGTCGGTTACTCCTGGGCGCTCTGGCTTCCTGCTGGCCTAGGGGACAGGCACAACCAACCATCTAGTCCAACACTATCGTGATATAAATTGCAGACACTCATGTTTCTAAGTCATCTGCTGATGCGGATGTCCTGGAATATGTCAGAGGCAGGGATTACTCAGGCCGGCTTTGTTCATCTGACACAACGTCGGCCTCATATTTTCCAGCACCTTCCTTTGCCCACGCCAGTCCACAGTGACTTGCTTCCTTTTGTTTCTTCCAGAGCAGGCCTGTTGTGGTGACAGCCTGCCCCAGGCTCCTTTCAAACAATCTTACTTTTCCATTTCTGCCCTTGGCCTGTGAGCCCCACGGCAGCCTGGAACATACATGGTGTAGGCAGCAGAGCGCTTTGGGGGGTCATAGAATGGCTTTGGGGGCAGAGAGGGAACATGGAGATGATGGGAGAAGACGCCACCCAGAACACCTCAGCTTGTCACTCAAAATCAGGATGGCAAGCTTGTGAGCCACGCACCGCCCTCGGGCATCGTGTCTTCTCTTACCACTTTCAGCTCTGACGGAGGCCTGTATCCTCTGTGTCCCCCTTCAAAGCAGAGCATGAATTGTGACGTGGATGATCTGCTGTGAGCTCTTAGCCAGGACAAGAGCTTGGCAATGGACAGGTCACATGGTTGCATGGCTGGCCAGACAGGCCCCTGGCCCAGACCCCTCCCTGGCCCTGCCCCACCCCCTCCCAGGACAGTAGGCTGGGGAGGGCTTGGCAGTGACTCACTCCACCCAGCTTGCCTGAGCCCGTGGGAGGAACATGGAACAGACAGCACTCAGGTGCGGAGGCCCACAGAGAACACCACAGAGGCAAAGGCAGAAAACGCACTTTTATGGCCTGGGTATGTGCCCTCCAGGTCCGCTGTGTCACTGTGTGCAGAATGTGTTCAAATGACAGCAAAGCAAGCGTGTCCTATATCATCCTCAGAGCACTCTTAAAAATAATGACACATAAGAATAGAGACGGCTCAAAAGTTTAAGTCCTTGCCTGCAAAACCTAAGAACCCTGGTTCAATTCCCCAGGACTCACGAAAAGCCAGATGCACAAAGCGGTGCATAGATCTAGAGGCCATGACACACCCATTCTCTCTGTCTGTCTCTCTTTATCTCTCTGCTGGCAAATAAGTAAATAAGATATTTAAAAAGAAATGCATAATCATATGGAGTGTTTCTCATTGGTACCCAGCACAGCTGTCACCCCGCAGGACAGTCCTGAGACGGGACTGTCAACTGGCAGGAGTTGGAGCCCCATGGGAGTGTCTGCGGGGAGTTTCTAGACGAGGTGAGTTGAGGCGGGAGGGCTAATCCCTGTGTGCCTCCATGCCTGACCCTCGAAGGACTTGACTCACGCACTGAGCCAGCATGAACCCTTCTTCGGCAGCAGCCCTGGCCAGGCACTTGTCACAGCGAGGACAAAAGTAGCAAATGCGGATATTATTCTGATTTCAAATGAGGTGCCAGATAACTGGGAAAAGTCCAAGTCCTCAAGGTCAGCTGTCCACAGACCGGGTTCCTAACCTTCTCTCCCAGGGTGTTCTGTATCTCCAGGCAAGCAAGGACCACGGCAGGAGAAGTTAACCCCATGGGAGGTGCCCGAGGGAGCCCAGGAGGCTGGCGTGGGGCGTGCTCCAGGGAGTCCTCTCTCCAGTGTTTGGAGCTGCAATGAGAACAGCTCAGTGCTAGGGTGAATGTGCTAGGTCCCCTCTTCCCAGGCTTGGCCCCTGCACACTTGCTAGTGGGTGCCGTGTTGAAGTTGCTCCTGGTTTTCCAGATGACACAAGAGTGGGCCCGTCTGACACCGGACAGCACCGGCTGGGCCACTTTTGGGTATCCAGAATGATTGGGTGGGGCTGCAGAGATTTCTCAGTGGTTAAGGTGCTTGTTTGCAAAGCCTGAAAACCCAGGTTTAATTCCCCAGGACCCATGTAAAACCACGTGCACAAAGTGGCACGTGTGCCTGGAGTACAGTTGCAGTGGCAGGAGGCCCAGGAGAGCCCATTCTCTCTCTTTCTATCTCTCTCATAAATAAATAAATAAATATTTTTTTAAAAAATAAAAGAATGATTGGGGCTGGAGAAATGGCTCAGCGGTCAAGGTGCTTGTCTGCAAAGCCTAATGGTTCATGTTCATACCGAGTACCCACGTAAAATCAGATGCACAAAGTGGCTCATGTATCTGGAGTTTATTTGCAGCAGCGGAGGCCCTGGTGCGCCTATTCTCTCTGTCTCTCTTCTATCTCTCTCCACCTGCAAATAAATAAATAAGTATTTTTTTTTAAAAAAAGAATGATTCGGTGAACAAACTCTGGTAGCCACCGGAGGCCCAGGTGAGCTCATTCTATCTTTCCATCTCTCTCATAAATATTTTTTTTTAAAGAATGATTGGTGGACAGGCTACAGGAGCCACACAGCTAGGGGTCTGGAGGGATACTAAGGGCTGACATTTGACATCTGTTTGGGAAGCCACGAGCTGTCAAACTAAGAGTGTTTGAACAGGACTTAATTTTTAGTATGAAAAGGTAAAGGTTAAATAAATTTCCTTGGGACTCAAAGACACCTCAGCTGAAAGCCATAGAAGACCTTCCCTGCAAAACTCCAACACAAACTCCTGGACGTTCATCTCAAGAAAGCCTCTGACCCAGCTGCTTGGGCCGTAGCTGGAGAGCCCAGCAGGGCAGAACTTCTGTTCACTGACCAAGCAGTCGGAAGCCGCCAGCATTCTGAGTCACTTGCAGATGGCGAAGACTAATGGATTGGTCCCCAGGTGGAAGCATATGGTTGCTTTCAGGATCCTGGCTTTTAAAATATTTATTTAAAGCAAACCCTTGTAGTACCCTATGGAAACCCGTTCCCCTGGGTCCTCTTGACCTCGGTGACCTCCTCCTCTTTGGGGTGATTAAAGCTGTTTATTCTTCAGGCGTCCCTGAGAGTTCACAGAAGTTTTAAAAATTAACCTGGACACATGTGTGCCCTGCTGGGCCCAAGCTGACACACTACGGTCACACACTACTGACCTGGGAGCCTGGGACCCTCCCATCTGGCCATCTGTCTTCTGTCCCCAGTGTCTCCCACAACCGAACACTTTGCTGACATCGATAAGCAGAAGTTTACGTTCCTACGAGGCTTCGTGTGGTGATAAATGAGAAGTGTTAGCAGCCAGCCCTGCACGCACAGGCATGAAGGTTCACGTCCGCTTCCACGCTGTTCATGTGCTCCATGTGCTGAAGGTAAAAGAACTCTCTCCACGTGTGTCTGGCCAATCGCATGACGTGTGACCTGTGTGTCCTCCTCCGAATAGTCTTCCTCGGGTGAGCACAGAGCTGGGCTTTGTGGCATGAAGCCCCGCAGCCTCTGCGGCCTCGAATGCAGTGAGCTGTGCCCTGGGGTCTGGCTCCCAGGCCTCTTCTCAGTGTCCGTGGCTTCCATTCAGTCAGGAGTCTCCCTGGAGGGTGGTGTCCAGCTGGGTGACGCTACTCAGGAGGTGAGGCCAAAGGCAGCAAGTCCAGTGTGAGGCGGGCTCCCCAGAAGAGCCATGGGCATCACCAGGGCAGGAACTGAGAAGAACCAGGCCAGTTCCCCAGATGACAGGAGGCAGGCGTTTGACTCAGCTCTGGCCTCTGGACCTGGCAGCTTCTCCACAGAAAAGGGCAAAGGAGAACCCACACGGATCAAGGCTTGGGAAAACGTGAACCCAGGAGGTGTGCACCCTGGAATCAGAACTCCCCAAAGCCCACTTACACCCCGTCTTCATCACACCAGCACAGGGTCCACGGAACTGGTCTTAGACCCCAGTTCTGCTTGGGCTTTTATTACAGGCAGTTAAACTTTGCTCAAATTCAGTCAACATGGAGACCAGCTTCCCAGGTTGTTAAACACCACAGCAGGCTCGTCCCAAGGAATGCCAGCAGGAAACCCACTCCCTTGGGCAATGGGAACTTGTTACCAAGGGGACCGTGCCACAGAGACCATACCCCAGGCACCGGAAGTGGAAGACATGAGATGTAGTAGGCCAGCAGCCAAGTTTAAGCAGACTTTGGCACCACCCAGCCCCTGGCCTGATAGGGCAGGAGGGATTCCTTCATAGGCTCAGCAGAGACCGAACTCATGTTCCTAGAAGCCACGTAAATGCCAGCATGGTGGTACCTGCCTGCAATCTCAGAGCTTGAGGGATGGCGGGCAAATGAGGGTCCCTGGGACTTGCTGGCTGGTTAGACTGGGTTCAGTGAGAGACTGTCTCTTAAGTAATATGGAGAGTGATTGAGAACGACACCCAACACCGACTTCTGGTCTCTACATACTTACACACACACACACACACACACACACACACACACATACACACACAAAAACAGAAAGATGCCAGCCTTGCCCCTTGGGTTGACCCATGTCGACAACTATTGGTCTTTAAGGTGATGAATCCATGGTGGTTCCAGAAGGCAGGACAGGTCTCTGACTTCAGGGCCATGGAAGAAACTACTGGCTCCCACACGTGGGATTGCCTGGGCCTTAAAATGACAGTGAATTTCCTGCCTCTGTGGCGTGAAGGAAATGCCCTCGTGAACTGGAGGCAAGCTGGGGACTCTACACTCCCCCCGGGGTCATCCTTGGAAAAAATTAAATGCCCATTCATAGGGCAAAACATGGCCACACACAAGTGCTGAGGACGTCTTGGTGAGGCACCTCTTGTGCCAGGAACCCACTCATCCTGGGTGGAACCCACCCCTGGCTTTGGGCCCACAGTTGACCCAAGGGGCGTGGTGGGGACACACGTGGTGTTTTGCTGGGTGCAGCCTGGGAAGCGCTGGAAAGGCTCTTTATCCCCCGTCCTGCTGCTTATCTTCTCCACCCCGACCGCCATGCCCGAGAGCTTCCCTCCTGGGCTCCGCTCAGGTTAAAAGCCTCAGAAACCCACGTAATGGCGCTGATAAGGGACGGACCACAAAGGTGCCTCTCACTAGCTGGGAGACACAGCCCGTCTGTCTCATGGGGCAGGTTAACCGTGGCCGCCGTAGCCCTGCCACAGAAAGGTCGAGGCACAGTGGGAAGAAGTTCCCTTTTAGCACTCAGATCTCACGCTGATATCCTTTGCATTTCATCGTGCGTGTTCGTGTGTGTGTGTGTGTGTGTGTGTGTGTGTGTGTGTGCGTGTGTGTGCGTGTGTGTGCAGGCATGCATGTGTGTGGAGTACAGAGGTTGATGTTCATTATCTCCCTAAATAAGCCTCCACCTTATTTATTGAGACAAGGTCTCTTACCAGAAGCCAGCGCTTGCCAATTCGGCTTGTCTAACTAGCTCGGGCCTCCTCCTCTGCGTCCTGAGTGCTGGGTTATAGGTCTGCCATGATGCCCCAGTGTTGATGCAGGAATCTGAGTCCAGGCCCTGAATTCAGGTTACTTTGCCAACTGAGCCATAGCCCCAGCCCATATTTGCATTTTTTAAAAGAAAGACCATGTGTGAAATCCTCCTATGCACAAACCTTAATTTACCTCAAAACAGTGTCGTGTGGAGGATTTAAGTAGCATTTTCCACGCCAAAATAGAACCGGTCATGAGAAATTACCGGCTACCTTCCCATAATAGCCGTGAGCCAGGAGAAAGCGCCCTCAAAGTTTCCACCTTGGCAAGTCTGAGCAGAGGCTGGAGGGAGGAGGTGCTCTGCTAAGCCCCCTGTTTACACAGGAAAGATGAGACCTTCCCGGGCCAGGCCTGCTTTCCCCTGGGACTTGACTGGCGACTGGCCAGGTGGTGTCACTTGCTGCTCTCTGTTCTTCCCAAAGTGGTAATCCCCCAGCGCCCACCCTCTCCCCGTACCTGCCAGGTTCCTTCGGACACTTCTAGGACCATGTGGGTGAGACCTGGGCACTGTGTGGGGCAGGTGCTGCCCCTCAGGGCTGTGCCAGGATCCAGGGGGACCCTGGGCTCCGGTCAGGGTGCCCTGTGCTGTGCAGCTCCTCTGTTCATGGTTAGGAGAGCAGTGCAGTGCCTGACCACTGCCTCTGCCTTTCATCCAGAAAGTTCAGATCGGAGTTTTCTTTTGTCTGTTTTGCATATGCATGTGTGTGTGTTTATATGTGTGTGTCTTAGACTCCCGAGGCTGACGTTGGTTGTCCTCAGCGGCTCCCCACCTTATTCTTTGAGACTGGGTCTCTTGCTGAACCTGGAACTAGTGATTTGGCCCCCAGAGTCGGCCTGCTCTGCCTCTCTGGTGTTGGGATTGCAGCTGGGCACCAACAAGTCCTGCCTTTGAATGGCTTCTGGGGATCTGAACTCAGGTCTTCTAGCTCATACAGCAAACACTTTATCCACCGAGCCATCTCCCCAGCCCCCAGAGTGCTTATAGTTTTTTGCTCTATAAGGTGAGGGCCATGCCCGGATCAGAGCTCTGCCCTGGCTGGTGCTGGAACACGAGAGAGGTCACAACCTCGGGTGAGCAGATGGTACTTTACTGCCTGGCAGACTCACTCCAGAGTTTTGTTTCCAATGTCCTGGTCATCAGGGGGCCTAAAGGCATGAGGGTTTCTTGAGGGACCCTGGGGTTCTCTGTGTCCCCCTGGTGCATGAGGGTTTCTCGAGGGACCCTGGGGTTCTCTGTGTCCCCCTGGTGCATTAGGGTTTCTTGAGGGACCCTGGGGTTCTCTGTGCCAGTCTAGTGACAGTCTTACTGCTCCCTGGGGCTTCCTCTCTGCCACAGTCTGCACTTGTACAAGGGTGGCATTGGTGAAGTTCCTCTTTGTAGCACAGGTTACCCCGGCTGCCCCAGATCCTCAACCCAGGGGAGGAACTCTTTCCCACACTCTTCACTCCATCCAGAAACTCCGAATTATCAATGAACATCCCCTGGAGTGGGTGCAAGAGCCCTTCAGTATGGGCACAGAGGCAGGCTGGGACCCCGTAACCCTCATAGCTCCCCTTCACCGACTGTCAAGTTACTAGGACAAGAAAGCAGCGAGACCATCTGGGCACAGGCTCACCGATAGGGCTCTCCTCTGAGTGCCTGGTCCTCCCCTCCCCACACCAGTGTAAAGAGCCCAGCAACCACTGAGGACTTCCCAGTCTGGTCACCACAAGTGTCGGCGTCTTCCTGGGAACATGTCCATAGGTCACAGCACTGAGGGCAGGTCATTGCAGAAGCACTTCTTGGGTTGGGTTATTTTCTCCTCACTGGGTTTAATGGTTAACATACAAGGCGGCTCAGCCCACCCTGTTTAATTGACTGTTTAACTTGAGAGATGGAGTTCTCTGTGGGAGTCTATCGGCAGGTCTGCAAGCAGGTAGCAGGTAGCAGGAGCTGAGTCCCTGTCTCTGCTGCTAGGGTGTCCTTTGCTCAAGTCACCTGCCCCTGTGCTGACCTCAGCATAGCCCTCAAATCTGCAGCCAGCACAGGCAGCATTCATACCTCAGGCACAAGGAAGGATAGACCAAGCCACTTCACCACCTCCCAATGTCCCGAGCACAGGCCAACAAGGTGACTGGAACAGAGGAGAAAGATGAGGCTCTGAGGATGACAGCAAAGGGACACTAGCGTTGGCTTGTGATCACTGCTTTAATGAATAAACTGGCTTTTCCCACCCGGCAGGAAACAGCAGTGCCAATGAGAACAGAACTAGCCTTGTGCCTTTTAAAACAAGCCTGTGCCTCAGCCCAGTGGATGAGGTGCTCTCCAGGGAGGAAGGATTTGGTGGATCCACTGGTCCAGGCCTCGCTTCCCACCTGCAGAAATGAGTGCTGAGAGAGTCAGTGTGGGAGCCAAGGTCAGGGCTCCTGTCCTGGTAGGGACGGAATCCCAGGCCACTGTGCACCTGGACTCACTGGCTCCTGCACGTCCTGTGACATCATGACACCGGTCCTTCCATCAAAGTCACGGGCACATTCATGCTGGTCTCCGTGACCTTCCCAGGAACCACAACAGTGGCTTCTCAGTCTCCCGGGCCCCCCTCTTCTCTGGGGATGCAGTCTGCGCGGAGCAGAGAGGACAACTGGAAACATGAGATCCTTTCCTGCTCGGAATTTTCCAGTGGCTGGACCGCACTCAAGACCAAAGGATTCTTTAGAACCACGGAGAGAGGCTAAGCAAGGACTTGCAAGTTCTGGGCTTTCCAAGGCCCAGAAAGTGTGGAGAAAGCTAGGGGCCAGCACACACTGGGGTGTGATGTTTGTGTGCTGCTGAACTACTTCTCTTGCTTAGAAAGTCACAGTAGCAGCCTTGGAAAAGCTGGTGTAGCCATCCAAGGTAGAGAACTGTGTGGTGACAGTCCCTATGAGGATGAGGGCACATGGGCTGGCTCAGGTCGCACTCGTGCGCTCATGCCTGTCCAGACCTCCTGCAGACAGGGCCAAGCAGGGCTTGGTGCTTGACTTGAGCCTTGGGGGCTGGCTGCAAGGCTTGTCTCTCCTTACTACAGCTGAAGGGCTGCCGGGAGCTCACAACTGCTCATCCGTCTTAATCTGAGGAGCCTCAGTACCCCTCATGCCCTGGGCTTGTTCTGCCTCAGCCCCCTGTTTCCACGGTTGGAGAGCAGGAGGCTTTGTTCCCTACAAAGAAAAGTGAAGCACAGGAACCCTTCCTGTTCCCTCCCAGGGCAGAGATCTTGGAGCACTTAGGGAGTCATTGGGGGCTTTTACCCCAGCTCAGATGGAGAGCCCTAGCACCCCTCAGCCCACTCTGTCCTGTCTATGTCCCCTCCCAGATGGATTTGCCCTCATCCTGCCGAGATGGGAGGCAGAAAGGTGTCCTAGGAAGGGACGGGCTGGGATGTGAAGGTCCTTTCCTGTAATGCCTCACGCAGAGAGGTAGCCATTCCCAGCGATCACTAGGAACAGATCAGAAAGCGGGTGCCAGGCATGCATACTGGTTTCTGTGCACTTTACCTAGACATATCTTTTTCCCAGCTGGCTTTGAAAAGTAGCTGGGCCGAACAAAACCAGACCTTTCAGATAAGCCCTTAGGGGCATTTTCTGGGGCTTCAAAGCTTCCCAGAGCTAATTGTTGAAGCAGACAGAGGCCCTGCCCACCCTCAGGTCCTGGCTTCTGGCAAAGGCCCAAGCAGACAACCACCACCTTGCTCGGTGTGAACCACAGAACCAAGCTATCGGCCACAGCCAGCCATTTTGAGGCCTTAGAAAACCTGTCAGCATCTTTCACTCAAAATTGGAAGGCGCAATTTACTTGGAGGATTAAATCAAATTGCAAGCATTTTATCATTTTGGTGCTCTTTAAACAAGAAAGATGAAGCGAACTATCTATATTTTGGGACCTGGAAATTTATGTGGGCTGCAGATGAAGATCAAGATGGTATCTTGCCATTCTCAGAGCAGTGGGCACACCCACCATCTCTCCATCTCCTTTCCAACACTCTGCTCATCCTCATGTGATGAGCTGGGCCAAGGAGGGCCAGCTGGCCCAGTGGCTCCTGATCCCTGGGGCTCATGTTCAAGTTCAAGGCTGCCCTCCTTGCTGCCCTGCACCTCCCAGCAGGGTTCCTGCTCTCTGGCTTTGTCCAGCACCTCACCCATCACGCAGGGTTTAGAAGTCACTTTGCTTGTTAACCAAGCCCAGTTTTCACAAGTTTAAATGCTTCTGGGGAAGCCGAGAGGAATGCCTCGGGCTTTGGTTGAAGCTGATGCCGAGGTAAGCTTGATAGAGAAAATGTAATAATCTACCCGAGAAAGACCTCGAAACAGGACCACAGAAGCAAAGAGCCCCAACAGCTCCTTACACAAGAAGCCAAAGGTGTTAAGGTGACCTGTTGCCATGGCTGTGACACTCCATCACTCTCTGCTAAGGCAGAAGGGAAGGCAAACTCTCCTGCCTTCCTGATTGTAACTGGGGAGGGAGGCAGGCTTGCTCAGGGCCGTGTCAAGGTGCTCTTGTGAGGAGGACGGATGGGACACCAGCCTCCTAAACACTGTGCCCTTCCCACTGGGCACAGCGCTCTTGGTGCTGTGGAAGCATGGGTGCTCCTCTGGGGTCAAACAAACACTAAGGAGTGCAGACCTTTTCTTTCCGTAGGAAGGTGCTACGTGCACTGTCTGAGGCAGCAGGAAGGCCAGCTTTGACAATGAGCTTCAGGGACTGGGTGCTGCCCCTTGTTGCTGGGTGACTGAATTTTACTTCTGATTTTTAGAAAGTTTCAGTTTTAGGGAAGAGGCTGTTATAGGGCGAATTGTATCTGTTCTACCAAAGTATGTACTTTCCTAGCCCCCACACCTTGGAATGTAACCTGATTTGGAGAAGGGTCACCATAGGGGTATGCTCACATGGGGTCATTCAGGTGGCCCTAATCTAGCTCAATGATACCCTTATAAAAAGAAGTGATTTGGGGCTGGAGAGATGACTCAGTGGTTAAGACATTTGTCTGCAAAGCCTAACGACCCAGATGCACAGTGGCCCATGCATCTGGAGTTCATTTGCAGTGCGGGGATTGGAGGCCCTGGCATACCCAGACTCTGCCCATTTGCCTATCTGTCTGTCTTTCTCTCCCCCTGCAAATAAAGATACTTTTCTAAAAAGGAGAGACTTGAACCAGAGACAGGTCCAGAGGGAAGATGACCTGAGGCCCCAGAGGATGGAGGTCTGGGGTGCCCTCCTCATTGGTCTCCAGCAAACCCACGCTGAACACTGTTGTCTCTGTTTCGGCCATTTAACTGCCTTATGAGGGGTTCGGTTACTGCATCTTAGCAAAGACATACAAAGACAGCAGATGCTGGCTTTAAAATGACACTCCAAAATAGACTATGCCTGAACACAAGCGTGGCCGGCCAGCCTACGCCTGCCTGGCAACATGTGATAGTGACTTCTTACTGGACACTGCGATGGAGGGGCCTCATGGCCCAGATGCTTCTCAACTGTTTTGCTCTGTGACTAGAGGTCAGCACCTCTCTTACCCAGCTTCCAGGAGGTTCTAGAGCTTGGCTGGAGGGAAGATGTGGATGCATCAGGGCTGCCAGATGCAGGGCGACCACACAGATGCAATGTGGCAGTGCCTCAGAAAACAGGCCATTTTGTTATTCACATACACTGCTCAGTTATAAAACCAGAAAGTTAGAAAAGAAGACGACGTTGCAGAGGACTTGAACACAATCATTTTCCCCAGGATTACTCCTCCCGTACACGAGTGTGTAGACGGCTGAAGCCTCGAGCGTGATGTGCTCCACTCTCTGGGCTCTTCATACTGTCTGCCACTTGATTGTTCTTTTACTCTTAAGAAAGCATAAATTGTCATCTATCTTGTCACCTAGAATCTCTATTTATTATTATTATTACCTAATATCTCTCACCTGTCTCTGTCATCTATGTATCACATTTCTTTTTAAAGAAACGAATAATAATCCCCTTCCCTCCGCCTCTCCTATCCCCCTCCCACCCCTTCCACAGACCCCCACTTTCCCACTCTCTTTCATTTCTGTTGTCTAGATCTCCTACCTGTCGTCTGCCCCATCTTCCATCATTGGCTTCTCTTGTCCCGCGATATCTACCTGTATTTATCTACCCATCATCAGTACCGACCATGTCTAAGCTCCAGCACTAAACTGGCTAATGCTTTCATCATCATGCCACCCAGGCATGGCGCATGACTTGGGCCTGCTTTCCTTCTGTGCCCTGAGCTAGGGCCCATCTTTAGCATCACCTACACCTGCCTCGTGTGCATGTGGCCGTGTGGGATGGACGCTCCGGATGCCACACTGAACAGGAGCCAGCTGGGGCTAGCTCCAAGCACGCATTCTCACTGGAGGCCTGCCCTTCTCCGTGCTGCAGTCCAGGCCAGGAGAACAGGAGAGTGGTCCTGTTGAGCTGAGCCAGGATGTGAGAGTGCACTGAGCCAGACTCTGCCCACCGCTCCTGTCCTGAGCACCCCAAACTGCCGCGGGCTGGACATATCCACCTGTCCACTCAGAAGCCGCAGGTCCAACTTGTGCCTGTAAAAGCGCTCATAAGCAGACCTGAGAGTTGAGCTGAGCTGAAGGCCAGAGGGGGCTGTGGCACAGGCTCTCTGAGGACATGGAGGGGATGCCAGCCCACCCTATATCAGGAATGTTCTGTCTCTTGGCTCCTGTCCCTGCACAGCAATGCTATACCAAGCTGTGGTACTCAATTTACATCTGTCAAGATGTAAACCATTTCTGTTTTGAAAACATTTTGTTTGTTTGTTTGTTTCTTTTGATTTCTTTTCATAGGGAGAGAGAGCGACAGAGAATGGGTGTGCCAGGGCCTCTAGCACTGCAGGTGGACTCCAGCAGCATCTGCCATTTTGTGCATCTGGTTTTATGTGGGTACTGGAGAATTGAACCCAGTTCATTAGGCTTTGCAGGCAAGTGCCTTAACAGCTGAGCCATCTCTCCAGCCTGATGTAAGCCATTTCTTTAGCCTCTGCCTCCCTAATTCCCTGGGAGGACCCCCTCCTGCTGGGAATACCTGGATCTCTCAGCTCAGCTTCTTTCTGGAATGGTTTGAAGGCTGGAGTGTCCAGCCACAGCTTTGCCAGCCTCTTCCACGAAGAGCTCCCTTCATGCCAAGGACCAGACAGCCTCGTGGCCCTTTCTCCTGCCGCAGCAAATTGTGAAGGAGGGAATAAGTGGACTGTGCCCAGATGTCGGTGGTTTAAAGCATCATTAAACAAAGGGAGGTGGCAGGAAGGGCGGGCTTGCGATCCCGAGCGAGGGCGAGGCACTGCCACGGTGCCAGCTCACCCTGTCCAGTCTTGCCTGTGGCACAGAATCGTGGCTTTGTGCTATGTGGTGTGGGGACAGGCAGATCTGAGCACACTGTGGTGGCCCACCAGAGTCAGGGATGGCCAGGGTGTGGGAAGGGATTCAGATGGGAGAGGATGGCACTGTGATGCCACATTCGGATTTTACCTAAGAGACAGAGAGGTCCTCAAGACCCAGAAAACCAAACACAGGTCTGAGCAAAGGCAACTTTGGGTAGCAGCTCCTCGAAGGGAGAGATGCTGTCAGGTGGCTACCCCACACTTGGTCTGCAGAGGCCTGTCCATCCTGTCTTCAGGAGGCCTTGGATCTAACTAGAGCATCATGTCATACCCCATCTAGCTTCCTCCCCAGGTGACCCTCTAACATGCAGTGGCCAGGACTCCACATTGGGCTACTGTCCCTGTCTCCCTTTAACTACTGGGGAAGGGTCGACATGGGGAGTGTCAAGATCTACCCCAGACCCAGAACTGGGCCACCGATACAGGACTATAGCTGCCGTGATCCTCAATGTCCCAACCTCGAGGCTGCCTTAAGGGCTGTGAGCTCTAAAGAAGAAATAGCCCAGAACGCCCTCTGGCCTGCCTCCTGGCCACAGTGACAGAGTGGAGCCCCTGGGTGGGAAGCGGGCTCCCCACGTGTGTGAGGTAAGTCTGTTACAGCCCTTTCAGGACAACCGGACGTGCAGGAGCCAGGGAGTTGGAGCCTTCACTCATCTTCTGTATGTGGCCCTCTGGGATGTTCACTCACCACCCATACATGCCGCACAGTTGTGACTTCCCTGAGCACGATCCCATGTCTCTACTGAGTACCTGCACACACAGCCAACTCTTCACAGTGTGCCACACCGGGTGAATTAAGAGGGAATTAAAAAGCAGAGCTTGGATTGCCTGGAGCCCCTTTACGTAGTAGGCGCACCATTTCCTTTCAGGGAGAAGTGTGTCTAGAAACACCACCACTCTGAAGTCTGTTGCCCCCAGTCCTTGTGTTCTGTGAACTTAAAAAGCAAGTTGATCAGGGCCAAGAGGGGTGGTTCCTTGGGTCCTGCTTCCTAGGGATCCCAAAGAGAGCTAAAGGGATCCCCCCAAGCCCCAAGGCCTCATCCTTTAGAGCAAAACAACAACAACAAAAAAAGACAATAGTGAGGGGGTGCTGATGATATCTCTCCTGTCCAGATCAAATGAAATTATTCTGAAGTCACTTGTGAACTACACATAACTTACACCACAGAGCTTTCCCAAGCTTGCCCAGAGATCAGATCCCAGAGTTGTCTGTGGTTGAGTGACAAGGTAAGGTCCTAGGCTTGTCAGTGTCCTCTCATCTCTGTTGTCAGTGGGGGAGTGAGTCAATTGTCCTGTGTCACAGTCCCCTAGCATAGCACACAGCGGTCTTGAGTTCTGGAGGCTGGCCCTCCTAGCCCAGGCTCAGCTGTAACACGTGGAACCAGCATTCTCAGTGGCAGAGTCACTGGGGCCTGACCCAGGCCCTCCCTTCCAACCTCCTGCCCAGGGACATTGAGCCTTGAAGGCAGGCTCTCTGTTGCCTCATCTCTGGCCTTTGTTAGCAAGTTGCAGGAGGAGACCCCTAGCTCCTATGGCCCAAGGCCTAGGGATGCCATTCTGGTCTGGACCAAGGAATGTCCAAGTGTTCTGCCTTACTCTGTGATACATCCTGAGAGACTACCTAGTATAAATGGTGCCAAGAAAGCTGGCCTGACGTGGGTGGTGGGTGGGGAGGACAGCTGTGGCCTCCCTGCAGCAAGAAGAGAGGAATTTGCTTGCTGGCCCAGTCACATATTTGTCCCCCTCACTGGCATGCTGTGACTCTATCGTTCAGTTCTCTTCTGTGTTTGCACAAAACACAGACACCCTGGACACAGCAAGACTATGGCTGGACTGGGCAGAGCTCTGCTGCTGACCTCTGCCCTATGACCCCAGGAAGGTCTCTGGTGATGCTGTAAAATTCTGCTTTCTGTCTGGAGCACACAGACAGAAGATAATAGATAAGTAGATGATAGATAGATGATAGATGGGTGAATGGTTAGGAGGGCGAGCGAGCAAGAGAGAGAGAGACAGAGAGACAGAGAGAGAGAGAGAGCCCAAAGGAATAGTGCAGCAAGCTTGTCACAAGGCCTTGTTTCATTGGCTGGGAGGCACCTGTGCACAGGAGAACCATTATTTTGTACCAGTTACTTTTAATCGATATTTAAAAATTAATTAATTAGTGTGTGGAGAGGGGTATGTACCAGGACAGAGGTGAACAAACACCACTGTGAACAAATACCGGAAGCTTGTGTCATTTTTTGCATCTGCTTACTTGGGTGGCTTGTGACCTGAACACTGAGCTGGCAGGCTTTGTAAGCAAGTGCTTAATTTGATTTTAAGTTAAATTCACATTTTAGAGCCCTTGAGAATGGTGGGCTTTATCACAGGTGCTGCGGCCTGGTGTGTTGGTGTCACCCAGCTGTCTGCCCGGAAGTCCCCTGGCTCCTCATCCCCTTGGGAGTGTGCAGGAGGGCGGGAAGATGATGTGCTCGCTCTGCTTTGTGCAGCAGAGGACTCTCACTCACTCTGGAGGGCGTGAGTAGTGTTGGGTGGGAGAGCTCGCTTTCAGGATGGGAAGATAGACAGAGAGGGTTTGGGGGTGCTATTATGGTATCCACAAAGTCTACTGTCAGAGCCCAGGATGGGCAGGTACTTCCTGGTCAGTCAGGTAATGGCCATTGTAGGACAGCAGAGCCAGGTGGACTGGGTGTGGGGTCTCCCTCTCCCACACATGCAGGGGAAGCAAAAGGTTTCATGGGGGCCTTTCCATGTCAGGCTGAGTGAATCCTGTCCACCGTGGTCATCACATGTCCCCACACCCAGAATGATGTCACACAGAATTAAAAACTGAACTGATGTTGGACAGAGCTGCAGTGGCCTGGGGTGGGACGAGCTCCCGTCACCATAGGTGTTCACTACTTAAAATGAAGCATCTGAGGACACAGAGCAGCGTGTTGACCTGAGCAGACCTGTTGAGCAGTGCTCAGGACCGAGAGATGAGCTTTGCATTTAGTGAACTGTACGGACGCCACTCCAAGCCCAGACATCAGAGCTCCACGCTGATCCCTGGGTGTGAAGAAGACCGGCCCGGTCTGTAAAAAGTCAGATAACTCTTGATGACAGAGAAAGAAGCACTTTAACATTGAAGCCACTTTTGGGTCAGAACTAAGTGTGAGTTGGCAGGAGCAGGGAGTGTGTGCCACAGTCAGCCCTGCGTCTTCGGGTGGGCGACTGCTCTCTGCCTCCTTATCAAACAGCCCCAAGGATAAGAAGGTGGGCGCCAGCCAGGGGTCACTTGGAGGGCAGGGGCAGGGACAGGCTGTCGGGGCAGAGGTAAGGGGTAGGCGTAGGGGCAAGGTGGGGACAAGGCAGGTTCTGGCAAAGCCCTGCCCACACCAGCCCTGGGAGCAGGTGGGTGAAAGTCCGGATGCCATCTTCTCCCTGAAAGAGCAGGGCCCTGCCCTCATTCATGGAGCTCCAAGTGAATGCAGTGACGTCCTCGGCCACCTTCCGTACAAGAACACTGACAGATGTAGAGAGGCCTGCCTCAGCCGTGACTTTGGACACGGGAGCTGATTGTGAAACCAGTGGCCTTGGTCTGGCTTCAGCCACCCCCAACCCCACCCCTGGTCAGATCACCCTCATGTCTGCTTCAAGTGTTCAGCGTTAATGTGGGGTGGCTGCAATGGGCCCTCCACACCCATCATAGGATCAAAAGGCCAAAAAAAGGCTTTGTACAGGTGCTAAGTAAATAGTTAGGATCAATCATATGAACTTGTTAAAAACAAATGGAAGATAATAAATGCCAGCCATGAGTGCCTCTGCTGCAAATCCCCGAGCTAATGAGTGCCTCAGCACCCTTCAGCTGCAGGCTCCGGAATCCTTTGATAAGCTCTCCTTTTCTCCGGGTGACATGTCCAAAGTTGTACGCTCCAAATCCTCTGTTAAGCGGGATCTCCTAGGAGATCCTGGTACGGAGATGTGCGCCATTTGCTTCAGAGGAACAAAGTCATGAAAAACAGACTCTCCTGCATGCTTCATATTACTTTTCTGGATCACGAATGGGCTTCCCAAGGAGCCCGGCTCCTTGCCATCAGAGATGAGTGTGAACGTATGCTGTGATTGGCCCGAGCTAGACCCCAAGTGTGGAGGGCTGACCCGTTAGCAAAGCAAGAAAAGGACCCCAGTGAGGCGCTGCACGCTGCTGATGCGGCTGAAGAGCTCATGGCAATTCTACAGCTTGCTTCAAGCAAGGAGAGCGCCTTCTGCAAGCCACAGGCTCCCGAGCGAGCAGGACAGCTCGAGCTGGGATGTGCAGAGCCCAGCAGCTTACATCCACGTCACGGCAGGACCACCTCGGCTGCTGCAGTGGGCTTTGAGGCGCCCAGGGCCTCGGATTCCGTACCAGCACGTCTCCACATCAGACAGAGACCCCAGTGTTACACTAACTTGAACGCGAAATCCCAAAGTGTGTCCCAAAATGGGATGAGAACAGGAAAACGGAGGAACATAATTCCTAAGAAAAATGAAACTTGAGTCTACTAGATTCGTTATACCCCTTCTGTTCTGTTCTGCGCTGTGCTGTTCATTTTGTTCTATTCTTAAATAAGAGTCTCTGGCTGAAAGAAAAATAAAAACAGAAAAAAGTGGAATAAAAAACATTAAAGTAGAAACATAAATTCCAAATATATCCTTCTTTCTCTAAGGTTATGCTCATATCAGTAAATTCTCATTTCTCACAGGGAATAAAGGACAGAGAACAAACTTCAGTTTCCATATGTTCTGTGTCACTGTTGCTTATGATCCCTGCAAGAGACCCAGGAAAAACCAAAGTGCCAATCAGGAGCTGAGCTCTGGCACGGCAGGTGTCCCCTGGGTGCCTCTCCCCTGGATCACTGAAACCGCAGCCTGGGGGTCACAATCTCCACCAGACAAGAAGCTATTCTACATACAGATCTAATCACATTCTGAGGGGCTCAGTACACTGAAGGACAATGGTCAGGCCGCAGGTGAGAACTGAACTCTGACCCACATCTGCAGCCTCCCCACAAACCAGCTCTTGTCCAATACACATCCTGGGAGCTGCCCACTGTGGCCTACAGGAAACCAGACAACCCCTCTCCCACTGGCCCATGCACCATGCAGGACATGACCAACACAGAGGTCACTCTCCGTGCTGACCCTGGTTCCATAGGCCCCACCAGGGATAGCATGGTTCTGACCCATTCCATAGGCACTGCTCTGATTCCCCATCTGCAGCAGCTTCCCCTCAGAGAGCCCTGGGGTTCACCCAGAACTCCCTTCGCTACCATGAGCCTCCCTCTGCTCTGCCTGCAGAGCATCTGTGCAGTGCCCCTTGCTTGCAGAGCAGGCCCTGGAAAGGAGCTTGCCTGCCTGGGATGGTGGGTTGCTGCATTTTCACACACAAAACCTCGACAGCGGATCTCCTTGTGTTAGAGGAGACTGGACACTGGTGACCCACAGTCTGTTGAGGATGCCTGTCCAGCCTCGGCACTAGCAGGAAACCTCCCTCCTTTGCCCCTCCACAGTCCTTTCTCTGCCTCACCTCACCTCTGCTCTCCTCCCGACACCTCACTGCACTGATCTGTGGGCCCAGACACCTGTCGGGAGTGCTACCATGGGATCCTGCTCATGGCAGACCTTCCTCAAGGAGACAGAGCTCCTTCCCACACAGGCCTGAGCAGGGCTCGTGGTATACAGCAGGAGCTCAATGAACAGGACTGACTGGAGGGAGGGTGGAGCTCCTAGTCGCAGGATGAGTGAGCTTTTCTCAAGGTGGCAGCCACAAGGGTCCTTGCTAAGTCCTGGGTCCTAGGTCCTCTTTCAGGTCCAGCCTGCTGGCTCTCTGATCTGCCGCTTGCTGCGTCCTGGGGACAAGGGGAAGGCACTGGCCTGGGAAGAAGGCCACACCTAAGGTGCTGGAGGATGCAGCCAGGCCCCTGGTGAAGCGGAACAGAGGAGGAGTGACCCTGTAGGCACTCAGCATGCTTCCCGCACACGTCATCTATCTGCGCTGGCAGGGAGAGAACACACCAAAAATGGCCATTCAAAATGCCACTGGGCAAAAACAATGTTATAAAGAGGTAGCTCTACTTGCAGCCTTAATTACATGCCACCTTGTGCTGATAAAAAACCACATGCATTAAAAAACTATGATACTTACATGCCCCTGAGTGTTTGCTATTGCTGTCCCAAAGCTTCAGGGGCATCGACAGTGTGTCCTCTTCACCAGACAGTGTGGTCATCAGTGTCCACAGGACAGCCTCGATGCCCTGGCAGGGACATGAATTTATTTCCCAGGAGAACAGCGTCGGGATCCCTGTGGTTTCCGGGCCTGACCCAGGGCTAAAGTAGCATCTAACATTCACAAAGGAACTACAGGCAACCTGCGCCAGCCAGACACCCTAGAGCTGGGTCAGATCCAGGGCCCTGGGGGGGGGTGGACTGGTGTCAGCAGTGAGGAGGGATGGCCCTGTCTAGAGGTGCCCAATGCCAGGGAGGAGGGAGGAGCACCCTTCCCATTGTTAGCACCCACCCAAGCTCCTGCGACTGCACTAGGAGAATGAACTCATGGTCAGGGCTTCTGCTTTGCAAGCAGTCCTGAGGCGGATCTGCAGGTGCTGGGGTGTGGGGTCTGTGGCCACAGCTGACGGGATAAGGAGAACACAGGGGGCTTGCAGTTCAGGTGACTGGGGGAGGCATACCTCTCGGGGGACTGTTGGGGTTAATGTGTATTTGTTTCCCTCGAAGACATGAGGCAGTGCTTCCCGGTTGGCCCCACGGGCTTGGGGACTTAAAATCCCACCTTTCCACTGGAAAGGCTGCCCTGTAAAGGAGACTGAGTTGAATTGCAGGGGCAGCTGTGGCTTTCCTTAGGCTCTGGAAGCTTCCAGAGGCCACTGGATAACGCCCTTGGGGGTCTGGCGAGCTAGTCAGTACAGGTGACTGTTTTCTTAATGACACAATACTATTCTCTAAAGGAAGTTGGGGTGTTTTCTTTAACATTGCATTTAAACACTTCACTAATTATTATAACTTAGACATTCTTATAATATTTAATTTCTGTTTTAGCTTGACTTTGATTCTTAGAGCATGTTCTTTTTTTTCTAGAATATATATTTTTTGAGGTAGGGTCTTGCTCTAGGCCAGGCTGACCTGGAATTCACTGTGTAGTCTCAGGCTGGCCTTGAACTCACAGTGATCCTCCTACCTCTGCCTCCCCAGTGCTGGGATTAAAGGAGTGCACCACCACTCCCAGATCTCTAGAATATTTTTAATTTAAGCAAACCAGAAGTCACGAAAGGTTTCTAAGGAGCCCACAGTGGAATCCTCAGTTGGCTGCTTTCTATGCACGTGAGGGGCTCATCTGTCTGCAAGCACATCTGAAGGTACCTCTCTGAGTCTCCCATATTCCAGGCCTTGCCTGCCTGCCCAGCAAGTTCCTCGTACTTCCTTTCAGGAGAGGATACACTCGTGTCTATCTGGAAGGAAAAAAAAAACATTCTAAAATGTAAACTATTGACGAAAATAAGTGTTTTCCTATGAAATGTTCCAGCTACTTCTCATTTGTGTTTGGCCATCTGTAACTGCTTCAATAAGGCTTCTTATCACCCATGCCTGGCTTGCATCTGTGTGCCACCATGTTCTGTACAAGCCTGGGGACCCTTGTGGGTTCCTCCCCCACTCCATGCACTCATTCCAAACCTGCCTGAGATGGAATGGAAGCTGAAGGCACGAAGAGGGCTTTCCGCCTCCAGAAAGTCCAAAGTGCGAGGCTGAGTCCCACAGTTAGAGCGATCGGGGGTAAGGAGTGAGAGAGACAAAGAGTCTTTGTTTGGCCAGTCTCCCCTCAGCCTCTAGCCAGGGACCACCTCCAGGCAGGCTTCAGTCTTAGCCAGAGCTCTGCCACTCAGTGTCCACCCTCACACAGGGCTCTGACCCCAGGAGGAATTCTGTTGGTCACTTACCATCCAGGGTCCCCAGCTCCTCAGCTCCAAGTCCCCCTGGTCTGAGTTGTGTTAGTTGAGCCCCTTCTCTCTCCCCCACTATAGCCTTCCTGCACCTACCACCCGGGTCCTGATGAGGCTTCCTCAGTGGGCTTTAACCAGGGCCACTGAATAATTGTAAGCATCCTGGCAGACATGAAGATATTCTAGACACCTGTGCTCCTTCCTTTGGCTAACAGGAAGCCATGGTCCAAGGAATTGGACTATCCTCAGGAGCAGGGAAAGCCTGAAGCCTGGTGCCAGCCAGAGCAGAAACTTGCCTCCCAGGAAGTGATTTCACAGTTTTGACAACGTGTCTGACCACCTCGCAGGAGAGATGGGAGCCAACACACAGCTGGGTGCAGTGATGGGCTGGAGCCCGCCTTGACCCAGAACTGATTACTACTGCTTTCTGTTGACCCTGAAGATGGACTTGGGGGTCACTGGACCTCTTTGTTTCTTCCCAACACTAAATAAATCTTTCCCTGCTTTCACTCTCACTTGTCTGTGTAATTGGCTTAGTGAGGACCCATGAATGAGCCTAGCTTGTTAGGACTGCCCAGGCTGTGACCCCAGCAACTCCTCTTGAATGACAGGCAGAAGAGAAGGGGAGGGAGGGGAAAGGGGAAAAGGACAGAAGAGGGAATGAGCTACTGGATGACAGACAGACAAGGATGGGTAGATGGTGGAAGGAGGCTGCAGTAGGTGGCTTTGGCCGCACGTCAGAGCACTGCTGACCTTCCTCCCACAGACTTTGTTAGAAGCTGCATGGTTTTCCTGGTTAGCTTGCACGGCTGGGCAGACAGTCCATATCCAACCAGCTAAAAGGCAGCCGCTTTGCTTGCATGTTGGTGCCTGAATGGTGTGGAAATCAAGCAGCTTGCAGAGGAAGATGAGCATCCCCAACGGTGTTGAGCTGTGCCCTTCCACACTGACTGTCTGTCAGCTCAGCCAGCAGCACAGCCTGAGTTCCAGGATGCCACTCGTCCTCATGAAGAATGAGGGAAGTCTACACTTTCCATGCAGGACACTTGAGCCTCCCAAGTGCAGAGCTCCCGGAAGAAACGATGTCCAACAGGAGTGAGTTCCTGCCATCTGTCTAGGATGGCAAGCACGATGCAGGCCTCAGAGAATGCCTAGGCCTGGACAAGGGTCCAGGTGGTGAGGTCAGGACTTTTGAGACCTGTCTCAGTGGCCACAATGGCATGCAGCCTGTGTCTGATTACTCAGATTCCTGGGGTGTGAGCATGCCCAATAAAGATACTGGTTGTTTCAGTAAAGAACGCTAATACAGATTTCAGTGCCAGGAATGCGGTCACTGCTATGGTGAATCTCGTTCTTGGGAATTTGGAACCAGTTTGCAGAAGGAATTTGGAAGAAAATTTGGAGACGTGGGATAGAAATGTCCTACAGTGCTGTAATCAGAGTCTAATGGGCAATTCCAGCGACATCTGCAAGGCCAGGATGCTGACAGAAATGCCAACAGTATAGATTACGCTTGTGAGATTTCAGATGGGAACCAGGACCTTGGGAGTTGGACAAGAGGCCAGTCATGTTACATTATGGCAAAAAAAATTGGTGGCATTTTGCCATCTCCTGAAAATTCGAGTGAGGTGAAATTTAAAAGTAATACAAAGTTAATTTCCATGTGGCATAACTATTGCTGCTGCTTTTAGATGGGTTTGGGTCCGAACCAGGAGCCCAAAGCAGAGCAGAGCGATGTGGAGGACATGCAGCCGGGCCAGCAAAGGAGCAGGTTTGAAAGTTGCGGACAAAGGGAAGATAAGGAATTGTACTGTACTGAGGCCATGTGCCTTGGAGGCCATCTCAGAGATCCACTGTGTCTCACACAGCCGCTCTGCAAGGAGCCAGGCCACTTCGCAAGCTGGCTGCAGAACTCCCTGGCCACCCACCCTGTTCCTGGCGTGTAGGCACACAGAAGGTAAGACACCCAGGCTTCCACCAAGATTCCCGGAGGACTTGGGAGGCTAGGCAATGTGCAGCCCTGTCCCATTCCCTGGAGGAAGCCCCGAGAGGGAGAGGCAGGACCCCAGGGTGCTGGGGACTCCAGGCCTGTGAAATGCTCACTGCAGGCAATGAAAGGAGCCAGACCCAAGGAGCAGTCACAGAGGTGTGGCTGCTCAGGCCTGTTACACCATGTGCCCGAAATGACAGGCGTGTGAACTGAGCAGCGATGCCATGGGTGACAGACTGAAGCCTCTGAAATTGGGAGCCCAAACAAATCTTTAGTCCTTAAAGTCGTTTGCCAGGCATTTTGTCAAGTGATGAAAACCTACTACCTTTTACAATAATGCCCTGAATGACGACTGTGCTTTTGTGTTCCTTTAGACATCAATGTGGTGTTCTATAAAGCAGGCTGTAGTTGGAATTTTCCAGTTTTCCACTGCTCAGGCCCTTTTGAAAGGTTTGCATTTTGGTGTGGTCACAAATCTCCCTCCCTTCAAAAGCCCCACGGCAGCGCTCTTTCTCTCACCCCAGGGGCTATTTTCTTTGCTCTAAAAGGTTAATCTTTCCAATTTCATCTCTACCAGATACTTGTTACCAAGGTATTTAGCACCCAAAAGTTGACTCGTATTTTCAGCCACTTTCCCTACCTCCTTCTTTTCAAAGCTTTTTCCAACTGTGTGTAAGGTGATGGGAACATGTGACCTTAGGAAAGCTTGCACTCACCAAGCAGCCAGCTAGAGACCTACCATGTTTCCTTCATGGGAAAGTAGACAGAAATTAACTTTGAAAACGACAAAAACTAAGCTGGGGAGACAGTTCAGTCAGGAAAGTACTTGCTTCAAACACGAGGACCTGAGTTCAAGCCCTAGAATCCACCTCAAAGCCAGGCGTGGTGGTCCATGCTTGTAATCCCAGTGCCGGGATGTGGAGAGAGGCGGATTCCTTGAGGTCTAGCTTAACTGATGAGGTTCAGACTAATGAGATCTTGTCTCAAAAAGAGTGGATGAGGTGATGAAGAGACTGCTCAGTTGTTAAGTGCACTTGTGCAAAGATGAGTGACAGAGACTACCAAGCTTGAAGCCCTAACCCCCCCCCCCCAAACAGCTGGACAGGGCCGCACATGAGCCTGTAATCACGGATCAGCAAGACTTGAGATCAAACAAGAATGGTTGGAAGAATAGTGGAGTTGGACCCAGTGTTTGCTCCAGGCGCTTCAGGCAGGCACATCCTGCTGCAGACGAGTGCACAGGGCACTGCCTGGGCACATATATGTGCATCACACACATGCACACGCACGCGCGCGCACACACACACACACACACACACACACACACACACACACACACGGTGGACAGCGCTCCTGAGGGTGATGTCTAAGATTGTCCTCTGGTCTCCATTTGCATGTGCACACAGGTGGATGCATGCCCCCCCCCAACACACACATACCAGACCAAAAAAACACTATGAAAAATTATTTTTTCAAAAAAACCTCTATTTATGTCATTGTTTGTTTTCAAGACAGGGTCTCACTCTAGCCCAGGCTGACCTGGAACTCACTCTGTAGTCCTAGGTTCTCCTCAAGCTCATGGCGATCCTCCTGCCTCTGCCTCCAGTGCTAGGATTAAGGGCGTGAGCCACGGTGCCCGAGTTCCACACCACTTCTCTGTTCAACTCCCCGGCATCAGAACCGGAGTTTAGACTCACTGCTGATCCGCCTTCAGAGCTCAGCGAGGGGAGAAAGCAAAAGGAAGGAAACAGGTGTGTAGAATTGTGAAAACAACGGCGTGGATAGCATTCAAGCTTAACATGGAGCTCAATCAGACTGCCCCTGGCCAGGCTGCAGTGTGTCTAGATGCTTCGGGAGGAGTGGCCTCGTAGATTTGGGGGGCCTCTTTTCTCACCCTAGCCAGAGCTTGATAGAGGACTCTGACCAAGGTCATGTGTAGAACTGAATGAATCTCCACTGGCGGGAAATCACCCACAGAACTCACACAGTTGGTGCACCTCCAAACTGCCAGGGTGGCATGAAGCCACCTGCTCACCACAGGCATGGAAGGAAGGGGCCCCGGGCCCCCCCTCACACCATGGTCATGACCTTCAACGAGGCCGGCTGGAACCTGCGGATCTTCTTCTTTAGGGCCTTGGAGGCCTTGATGCGGCAGAGTTTGGGCACGGGTGGGAGGGTGGGCCTCGTGCCTCCTGGGGTCCGCATGAGGTGTTGGGGGAGGCCCCCTCGCCCAGCTTCCGCACCGTCCTCCTCGTCGCTGCCACTGGACTCCTGGTCTGCGAAGCGGTTGGCGGTGTGGTCGCTGGCCTCCTCCTCGCTAGTCTCGGCGATGGTGGAGTGGACAAGGGTGCTGCCCTCAGTCGAGGGCTCCGAGGGCTCTGACTCACTTCTAGCATCCTGACGGGCCAGTGCAGGCCGGCCCCGAGCCCAGGGCCCGTGAGGCCGGGGAGGCCCCAGACTAGCCCCGGGACCACTGGCCAGCCGGGGCCTGGTTGAGATCTCCACAGTGGACTGCCACTTTCGCTGCTTCCTCCTGGCCATGGAGCTCAGGGGGGCCACCTCCACTGGAAAGAGGGCCTGGGATGATGCCCCATAGCCCTCCCGCTGGGCCACCATCAAGGGGACAAAGAAGGGAACAGGATAGAGGGTGGTCTCTGAGCAAACGCGTCCCTGCTCGCTGACCAGTGCAGGCCTCTTGCTGAGCCCTCCTCCCTGGGGCCTGGCTGAGGGGTCCCACTCGAGGGGCGACTGGGGAGCAGCCTGGACACCCAGTTGTCTCTCTGGTCGTGGTGGCAGCTGCTTCCCCAGACGTGGCACCTTGTCACTGGCCTTTTTCCTGACCTTTGTGGTTCTGCTCTGGGAGAGGCCAGTCTTCAGCCTTGTGGAGGAGGAGGCTTCCCCAGTGGTGCAGAGTGGGTGGACAAAGGGCCCTGGGGCCAGAGGGGGACTCTCAGGGCTCAGTAGCCTGGATGGTGGCAGGGCTTGGCCTTGGCCATAGTCACTGTGGAACTGCTGGGTCTGGGGACAAGGAGAGGGGACCACAGTGGTCTCTCCACAGACACCAGGATTCCAGAGAATGGCTCCCTCCTCCGAGGGACTGCTGGGAGGCTGAGGGTTCCCAGGGGATGCAGGTCCCTGCTGCTTGTGGCTGTCCTCGCTGACATACCTGCCCTGCGCTAACCCTCCCCCGTCCTTCCTGGGAACCGGTTTCTTGAGTAGAATTCCACTGTCTGATCTCTGTCCACAGGGCTTCTGTGGAGAAGAGGATGTATCATGTCCTGAGGTTCCCTGTTCCCCCACAATACCCCTTGAGGGGTGCCCTTGTCCCCTCAGACGCAACAGCCTGTCAATGTAGGCTTCAGCTGAGCCAAGCTCAGGGCGAGGCCCAGGTGGAGTCCCACTCAGACCTGCAGGGCTCAAAGGGGGCTCTCTAGAGGGTGAGAGGCTGTCGAACTGTGGGATGTCCTTAGTCAGAGCAAAGAGGGGGCTCTGCAGGGCCACTGCGTGCAGGGGGCTGGGGTATGGGTACACCTCCTGGCCACCCCTGGCCACCAGGTCACGCTGGTATTTGGGGTCCACCATGTGGGCTGGGACCTCCATCCCCTGGCAGAGGAAGGAGGTGGATGTGATGTCAGCTCTGGCTCTCTGGGGGCCCAGCTCAGCAGGAAGAACTCTCTCAAGATCGCCTGAAAACAAGACCATGAAAAGTCATCAATAAGGGCAGGAGCCATGTCCTGCTCAGCTTTCTCTGTCACCATGGGGAGTGGCCGACACCCAGCCCCGCAGCTCCGGGTTCCAGGAAGCTCAGGTCTTATGAGTACTGACCTCTGGCCCTCAGGAAGAGATCAGAGCAGGCCCTCCCTTAGCCAGGCCCAGTGGCTATCAAATGTCTGCAGCCACACACAGGACAGACAGTCATGGCAGAAAGTAGCAGGTGTCCCCAGGCCAGGGACTCTTGCCACCAAGACAACAGGGCTGGTCCAAGCCCAGGTTTGCGAAGTCAAGCGAGAGCTTTTCCTCTCAAGAAAACATGGCAGGAATGAAGGGCACGCTGGGGAACATCTAGACATGGGCTCAGATTGTCAATACAAATGTGGCAAGGGTTTCTGAATTTCTTAAAATATCTTCTGGATATCTGTTTTCAAAGAGAAAACCACATCACTGGACCAGCTGGCCCAACAAACCCAGGTCAGTGTTGGGTTCCTACACCATGTGGGGTCTCTGCACTGTCCCTAGCAGGTTTAGACATGTCATTTGCTGTTCCCCTCACCTAAATGAGCCTCTTGGTGCTCTCCTGCCTCTCTCTTACCCGTAGACACTGGCCTGGGCCGGAACATGCTCCGAAGCCGACCCACATCCTCTCTGCTGTGCAAGGGTCGGTTGCCCTCCTCACAGGGCTGGGGACTCCAGGCAGGCACGGTGGTCTCATCAGCAGAGTGGGGCCGCCAGTCCCCCACCTCAGGCCTGGTCTTAGAGGACTGGAACCCAGGCAGCCAACTGCCCAGTGAGGGGGAGAGGCGGTCACTGCAAACAGAGGCACAGGAGGTAGACAGGGAACAGGAGCCAGCGTCGCTCAACTCGTAGAAGCCTGGACAGAGTAGACAGCGAAGTGAGGGCATGCACTGGGCAGTAGGCACTGCCCCAAGGTCCCGGAACCCTCATTTATCTGCTTATCCTGGCACAGAGAGGGATGTGGGAACACCACGATAAGGCAGGCTTGACAAAATATTCATAAGACAAGATGTTCTAGAATCTTCCATATGACCGTGTGTGTGGCTGTGGGAGTGACTGACCCTGTCTCACCTGCACCCCACAGCTGCCCACCCCTAACCCAGCCAGCAGATCCTTCCCCCATGTGACCACTGCCAACAGAGGACCCTTCCCCAGATCCCATCCGATGGACCTCAGAAACCTCCTTTCCTCTCCCCACTGTGTGCATCGGTTACATGTGGCCACGTGGAGTCATTTCTGGGGTTGGTCAGCTCCAGAGTGTGTAGCACAGCCTGGGCCTAACTGTACGAGGAAGGCACTTGGGGACTTGGAGACACCCTAGGCTTATGAGCATCATGACCCAAAGTCAAGGGTCTACATTTCCAAGTCTCACTTGTGAAATATTATGTAAAATGATAAAGTGACCAGGGTCATACCTGCCAGCAATGACCACAATGGACCCCTGCTGTGACCTCTGAGATGGGGCACTGGGAGGGAGGGACATCCTTGTCTGTTCATCTGACAAGCTATACAGACTTAGACCCAAGTAAGCTCCCGTGGTCCACAATGTCCATGGTCATCCCCAAACCAGAAACTCGTATTTTGTTTTTATTAAAAGACTTTTGTAGTTTATAATATATATATGTGTGTGTATAAAATATATGATATATGCTCTTATAGAGTTCATATATAAATGTAAAACTTGGTTAGCTTATATTTTTATAAACCTCGGTGTGTTACATACAAACTCATTAGTCTGTGTATATATTATATGCATCCTCTTTTCTCCCAGCACTTATTAAAGCATCTTAATAAATGCTTACTGTTCTTCAGTAACACAGGCACGCTTTCCTACACTCACTAACAGCCCCCTAATTCTGAGATGAGCCCAAGGACATTGTCATGTCAGACAGGGTCCCCAAGAGAGGCAGAGACTGTGCTGGCCCCCTGGAGGGCAGGGTCCTGACAGTGCCTCCCTAGAGGCCTGGCGTCTCCAGCCACACCTGAGCTGGGCCTGCTGTCACTGTCAGGGGCGTCACAAGATGACCGGCTCACGTCCAGTTGCAGCTCACTTATCTGCTGGTCCAGCTGGTCCAGGTGGGTCTTCAGGCCAGCATCCTGTCGCCTCAGCCGGGACTAACGAGGGAACAGGAGAGGAAGGAAACCAAATAAAGTGGATGCAAGTACAGAGATCCAAATCACGGCCCACGTGGCAAGAACCGTTCCACGGTGGACATGGCAGGAGCTCCAAGCTCCTGGCAAGGAGGCTTCCCTGGTGGCAGCTGCTCCCAGCACATGGGAAGCAGGGTCCATTCCCCTGCTCACCACTCACCCCATACACATGCCACATACTACCCACACAGCACACACACACATACCACAAAGACAAGACACACATCATATAGACACCACAAGCCAAATTTACATACCCGCATGAGACATACCACACACCAAACCATGAGCCACACATACCACACTCACAACACATGCAACTCACATACACTACTCACATAGCACATGTACACCATACACGAAACATGCATGCTTCTCACATACCACAAACACATACACTTCTCACATACACTGCACAGACCACAGACGTTTTCACCAGCTTCTCAGCCATTCCCACTGAGCTATTTATCTGTAAGGATGCAGAACAATGCAGCTGATGAGAAAGAAATGACCACCGCCCTGTGCAGGCACCGCGGGCAACAGTTTCCCTCCATTTGCTTTCAGTTTACAGCGAGAATCCATTCTGCGTCTCGTGGTCCTTCACAAGGTGGCCCTTTGGTCTGTGGCACCTGAAAGTTCTCACCATTTGACTTCCCATGGTGCCTGCCCTGCATCCTAGCACCCTCCCACCTCTCCGGGTAACACAGTAGCTGCCTGGCTTTGGGAAACTTTAGGGAAGATAGTGCCCGTCAAAAACCTGAGGTCCCTGGCAGGATATGAACCACCCCTAACACATCATTTAGGGCCCTGGGTGAAACTACAGAGGAAGTGGTGAGATGAGCAAGAGGGCTGCTCCCACAGCGAGCCTGACAACCTGCGCCAGGGTGATGGAGACAGACTCCGAGGATGCTCAAAACGCACCAAAGCAGAAATCCAGAAGCTGCTAAGAGCGCCACACTATAGCAGACTTAAAACACACCCAGGGAATTTTGAGGAAGAGGTGGGTGGGAATATCCAGAGGCACTTCCCCTGCCCCTCAATGACTGCTGCTCCCACAGCTCATAGCCCTCAATCCCATGGAGCAGCATTCCAGAATCCCACTGGGGAGGACTCTCAGTGGAATGGGGGCAGGGAGGAGGGCACAGTGGTACCAACACATGATTTGTTCATACAATGTTTCTACTTTTAAAAAATCCCTGAGGTTCCTAAAGTAGGAAACTTCAACTTTACTCAGAAAACTTGCCCTTTCTTGTACAGAAAGTTACATTCTAGCTCTACCCTCAGAGTCCTCCATCCCGACTCTACAGTGAGCTGTTCTGAGCACTGACCACACCCAGAGCTGTGTGTGTATGTGTGAGTGTGTTCACGCGTACACTCGTCTACTGTCCCAAGCACAGCATAAATGCCGCCAATTCTGTACACACATACACTAACTAGCACCGACTGCCTGGTAGAGATTTCTTTCTCTCAAGGGTACAGGGTGCAGCTTCACCTTGATCACCAGGTTGGCTGCAAACATTTCTTGCTTTAACAACTGATTTGAGGCAAGTGAGCGACTAAAGCCCATGCTGTGGCCCGTACTGCTCAGGAAAGTGAAGACAACACCTCCAGAAATTTCAGCAGCCTCACACATCACCCCAAGGGTCTTTCTGCTCATGGGGCAAGCTACGATGGACACTGGTCTGGCCGAGCACACAGCTGGTCACCCCAGTCCACTCAGCTTTTCTTCCAGGAGCCAAGGGGTTAAGAATAACCTCCAGGGTCTGAGGGAGCCGAGGGGCTGGGACTGACTCATAGCATCATCTGTAAATGTGGCAAAGCCAGTCCTGGACTGAACCACCTGCCGAGGGTTGGGAAGACTGAAAAGCAATGAAAGACATTTGCTTGCAAGCCTGCTGGCTCAAGTTCAAGCCCCCGGCATCCATGTAAAGCTAGACATAAAGTAATGCCAAGGCGCCTCCAGCAATGGAAGGCAGAGCCTGGAGAAACCACAAGCTAATGGCCAGAAAGACTGGGGAACACAGCAGCTGACCCTGGAGAAGCCCTGCCTCTGAGAAAGGAGAGGACAGACACCCAGAGTTCTTCTCAGACCTCTGCACACGCACCATGGCTGGTGTGCACTGGTGTGTGCATGTGCGCACACACCACCACCACCACCACCAAAAACAGCAAACAAGCAAAACAAGAAACAGCACTGAGTTCTCCCAGGGGTTAGTGTGGATTTTCCCTGAATGTTGCTTTGCCTGTCATACAGCCACGGGGTCCACAGAAGTGAGGTGCCCAGCTGTGGGGTCCACAGAAGTGGGATGTCCACTTCAGTGCTTAACAGCTAGACAGCATCTATCAAAAAGACCTTCCCTTTCTCCTCTGGCTCTGCCTCTTCACCTCACCCCCTTCCAAAGCTCAGCCCAGTGCATTTGGGGACCAGCTCTTCAGGTAGCCTCTAGGCAGCCAGCCTCAGTGGCTAGTTTCTTGTTGATGGCTGAGGGGCCCAGGATCCCATGGGACTTATTAAATCCTCTGGGTCCCACTGCCTGGCTGGAAACCCACCATCTTCACCCCTAATTTGGGGTTTCCTGTCTGTGTTTTTCATTACTTCTCCTTGTACAGGACTTTGTGCCCTGATAACCAGGAGAGCAACGGCTGAGGCACGGCACAGAGTGCTCAGACCCAGGGACCATTTCGGCAGCAAGCCTTGGGCCACCTCTGCCTGACTCTGGTCTACAGCTTCAGGCTGACATCAGGCTCTGGGAACACCTGGGGCAGAACCCCCCACACCTGAGTCAGGGATCAGTGGCTTGGTGCAAGGGAGAGTTAACCATGGTCTCATGGTGGAATCCCTGGTATACTGGCAGATGCCGGGCAGGTCTCAGACCCTGTACCCTCACCAGCTTTCCGGGAAAAGTCTGGTGATCACACGTGTCTCAGAGCTTCCATTCCAGGGTGTCACCCACTGTCCATTCCACAGGATTGCATTCGCTTTGCTGCACTCCACCCCCAACGCACACACTTCTGCTTTAGCAAAAAACAAAACAAAAACAATAAAAAAAACCTTCATGGCATATTCATAGAACAAAATTTAAAGGGCCTTCAAGTTCAGGAATCTAAGACCCCTTCCTTTTCCTGAATGCTAAGAATGTCCAAAGGAAGGATTTAATGCATGAACGAATCTGTGATACCTCTGGCCTGCAGGGGGGCAAACTCACACCTGAGTTGAAAGGACCCCATCAATCAGCAGGGACAACTGGGTTCGGGGATAACTGCAGCAAGTGACCCTGTCTTGCAGGATCCTGTAATGCTCTGGATCCTTGCTGGCTCCTGACCTTGAGCAAGTCCGCACCCTGGCTTCATGTGTGCCCTGTGCTTTCTCAAAGCAAGCGGGGTGGACTCAGGGCATCATGTTTACAGCTAGAGCCTGTCAGGGAGATGAGAGGTGAGTGCTGCCAGTCACTAAGCGCAGAGCCAACCATGGGAAGTTCCCCAGGATCGGATCACATGGGTCCCTGCCCCTGCCTGGCCTCCAGTCCCAGGACACCTCTGCCTTGGAGGGGCAATACTGGTGGAAGACCAGGCAATCAGTCCTCCTGGCAGGGTGCCTATGGCCCAACCCTTAAGAGAGTGGAACCAGCAGCCACTTCCTGAGGTGACAAGTCTCCTTGCCTGTGGAAAACCTGCAGGAACAGCCAGCTGTCCAGATGGCCACCTGTAGCAGGCGTGGGGTCAGAGGGCAGGGGTTTCACTAGCAGAGAAGTCCAGAACACGGAGACTGAGTGCTGAGTCACCACTGCTTCTCCTTCCGTCCCAGCCATGAGAGTCACTAATTTATTTATTCAACAAAATCCTGCTAAGTAGCTCCTGCTGTGCTCTCTGTGACTTTTGACACTGCAAATCAGCAGGGTGCTCGAGAGACAGCCCTCACTGAACCCCAGCAGAACTGCTGGGGGTTGGGGAGCCTCTTTCAGGCTTCACACCGACTGGTGATGGGGTGGGGGGAGGGAGGTGAGCCCAGCCACGGGGGAGGGCCATCAGCTCCAGCTCTTACAGGAAGACACTGAAGCCCTTTGACTTTATTAAACAAGTAACATTGTTCCTAACTCTTTTCCTGAAAGAAAAATGTAAAAGTGTCAAGTGCTGGCTGACGTCAGTCACACAGATCCAATCCCTTTTCTCTTTTGATCACACAATCTGTCCCAGGAACAAAGTCAAGACAAAGTCTGCATGTTCCTTCTGGTCCTCAGGTTAGAAAGAAAGAAAGAAAAAGAAATTCAACAGAAAGCCTGTTTGATCTCTCCCAAAAGGCTACTGGCAATTGAGTGTCGGCACTCACAGGTTGGGCTTGGTTATTACTGAGGTCAAGTTAATCATCAGCCAAATTCTTGCCCCTTGAGGGGAGTCTGTGGGCTGCCAGAGCCTGACTGAGGTCACAAGCTGGAAGGAACTTCACCTGCTGCTCTGCTTTGGACCCCAGATGGGTTCAGGACACACTAACCAGGTCCCTC